>OX418216.1:44905878-45127198 GCA_948455865.1 Conomelus anceps
CATGACACAGTTTTTTCGAATCTGCAATAATTACTTTACAATATACACATTGCAAATAACCCGTTTTATGTAGAAAAAATCCATTACTCGCGAAATATTCAGCATTTCTTTTAAAAACCAATATCCTCTTATTAAATGAGTTTGACCAGTGGGGCTTTGATCTTTGATAAAATGTCTTTATTCGCTGGTCGTAATCCCGAAGATTATTAAAATTTTCATTTTCGATAGAAATATTATGCATTCTCCTCCACCCACAATTCGGACTATGTTTTTCATGTTCTTTTTCAGGATCGTCTGTTATTTGCCATTTTTCCAAACCAACTAAACAAAACACGCACTGCACTGAGTCTGGTGGCGTCTTGAATACAAATCCCAGTTTAGCTAAATGTTTAGGCGATAAAAGGGGAGATTCGAATTTTTTCCATCTCTCATCAAAACTTAATAACCTCAATCTTTTGTACATTAAAACGTGTGATTGATCCATAGTGTGCCGATCAACTTCTAATCCACTACTAACTTGTTTGTTTTAGATCAGTTGTACCAGCGGAGTGTAAGAGAGCACACATCTGTGTGAGAGGATACATCTGAGAGAGAGCGAACATCTGAGAGAGAGCACACATCTGAGAGAGAGAGAGAGAGAGCAGACATCTGAGAGAGAGAGAGTTCATCATTTGCCATCACCCTTTTACAATGTAAGTAGCGATTATTGACTGCGCATTATTTCGAATTATTTTTCTCGGTAGAAACTATTATTCTGCAGAAATCACACTGCATGCGAGTATCTCCATTCAACTAATTCTGCTGCCGATTGTTGTACATTGGAGGAGTAAACTCGCGTTCAGTATTCCTACTTAGTTTTACCAACACACTTGTGTGTTTGAAATAATTTACAATTTTTCCCACACCGAAATCTTCTGGACGAATTACACAAAAATTTATCAATTTTGTTGTTACACATATTAAATGTATGATAGACGCCATTACACGATTCGTGATGGTTATCTGCAATATGTAATTGCATTATTCGATAAAAACAAGTATCTGAATTACATTCTCCAATAAATTGGTGTAATGGTTCATTGAGTGCAGGATTTATACACATGCAATATTCTCTTCCATAGCACTCATAGCGGTGGAAGCGTAATTTATGTATTAATTGTTTTTCGAACGAGGATTTATTTTTAATAAACTTTTCTTCTTCCTCGTCTACCGCCACGTTTATATCCATAGATATAATCTGTTTCACACTCATAATCTTTTTTAACCTTTCAGTTGGAGAACACAGTGGAATCGCTTCCTTTGAAAGTCAATCATTCGTAATTTAGAATAGTCCGTGGTGATCAACTTCTAATCTGCTACTAACTTTTTTGTTTTAGAGAGAGAGAGAGAGAGCACTAATTCGTCAAAATGCGGTATACAATCAAGGATCTGCGTGGATTGAACAATAACGCGATACGTCACCGTATAACCTATCTAGACGAGGAGCTGGACGTGGAATCGACTTTGGAATCTACAAAACCCATAGTATTGAACCAGATCGTCGAGGAGTCAGACCGTTTCCACGGAAATGTGAAATGGTTTTTAGTGTTAAATATTATATTACAAAAATTGATTGTTTTGCCCGAGGAAAGTGAACAAATTTCGAGTACTGTAAACTTTCACAGCTATTCGGCAATATGTGTGAATGTACGTGAAAATTTAGATGAATTGAACAAGTACTATGAATTAGCTATTAAGAAAATTTTAAATTCTTTCCAGAATTTTACAAAATTTGGTAGTGGGTGGGTTTTGAGTAGAATACATTCTTTAGATTTAAACATAATTCGGTATAATCCTATGTACACATCCTCATCTTCCTTTGTAGAGACTCCCGATTTTATTAAGAAAAAGAAATGCGTAATTAACGTGAAAAATTTCAATGACGAGAAATGCCTTTTGTGGTCAATTCTCGCTTATTTTCATTACCGGCGTGATAACATGAGTGTTGAATATTTGAGCAAGTTTGCTCACGCAGTCAACACAAACGGGGTCAACTTCCCAGCCACCATGAGAGATGTTAGGAAAATTGAAATTTTGAATCCCAACATATCTATTAATGTAATTGCGTACGACGATGATGGAAAGAAATTCTATCCCTACAGATGTAGTATATATAGGCAACGCAGACATCAGGTGAATCTTTTGCTTTTAACAACTAAAACCGCACCACATAAATCACATTTTTGCTTGATCAATACCACGAACGGAAAGAATGGTTTATCGCGTCTTTTGAGCCATCTTTCAAAACATCATGCCCAAGTACACATATGCGAATTTTGTTTCCATCGTTTCACAACTGACAAAATGGTAAATAGAGATGGAAAACAAAATTTGGAAAGGCATCAAGAGCTTTGTTCAAAGTTCGCGGCGCAAAGAACGGTGCTACCCAAAGAAGGTGATGTAATCAAATTTACAAACTATACTTATACACTTAAACCTAAATATGTAATTTACGCCGATTTTGAATCGTTTATTTTACCAATTAAAAGCGGAGAAGAAGAAGCTGATGCTTCAGACCCTGTTACTAGTAGCTTCACAAAAAAGACACGTGAGCATGTTGCGTGCGGGTATTGCTTTGTAGTGTTAAATATACATGGTGAAATTTGTCACGGCCCCATTCTTTATCGCGCGCGAAATGAAAGTGAAAAAATTATTAAAAAATTCGTTGATGATGTAACAGATTTAGGTGAAATGCTTTATAATGATATGAAACGCGAAATACCGATGATTCCATTAAATGAGCGTGAACAACAAGTATTTGATGATGCAAAACAATGTGGTTTATGTGGGAAGGATTTCTTGATTGGTGAGGTGAGATGCAAACACCACTTGCACGAATCAGGCGAATTTATTTGTGCAGCTCACCAAGCCTGTAATTTAAATGCTAAATCACCCGATTTTATTCCATGTTATATACATAATTTCGCAGGGTACGATTCGCATTTTATTGTGCAAGCTTTGGGGAAATGCAAAAGAAAAATACATTGCATCGCCAATTCCTCTGAAAAATTTATGACAATTAGTATTGGTAAAATTAGGTTTTTAGATAGTTTTAAGTTCATGAATGCTTCATTAGATTCACTTGTAAAAAATTTGTCAGAAAGTACTGAATTGGAAACGAAATTTAAAAGGATGTACACTGTATTCAGAACACCTGAACAGCACCAGCTTTTAATCAAAAAGGGTGTGTATCCATACACTTATTTTGATTGTGCTGAAAAGTTCAATGAAACATGTCTTCCTCCCATAGAAGCATTCCACAATGATTTGAACGATTCACCATTGGATCCTGCTGAATATGAACATGCACAGAAGGTGTGGAAAGCGTGTAATATTTCCTCTCTTGGCGAATATCACGATCTATACCTTCTAACGGATGTTCTGCTTTTGGCTGATGTTTTTGAAGATATGCGCTCATCATTATTCGACAAATATGGATTGGATGCTATCCACTTTCTCTCATTGGCACATTTCTCATGGAATTGCATGCTAAAATACACACAGGTGGAGCTTGGTTTGATTCGGGACATTGATATTCATCTTATGATTGAGGGTGCAGTGAGAGGAGGATTATCGGTCATTCCGCATAGGTTCGCTGAAGCGAACAACCCATATATGTCGAATTATGATGAGAGTAAACCTACTAATTACCTTGTTTACCTGGATGCTAACAATTTATATGGATACGCAATGTGTGAACCTCTCCCGAGCGGAAATTTTAAATTTTTGAATGAGAATGAAATCGCACAAGTAGATTTTTTAAACTTGAGTGCCGATTCAGAAATTGGCTACATTCTGGAGGTTGATATGCAGTATCCACAATACTTACACGATTCTCACAATCAGTTTCCCCTTGCCCCCACAAAAGAAGCAGCCCCCCTTCACCTGATGTCTGAATATCAAAAACACGATTCACAAAAATCATCAACAAAACTCCTTGCAACACTTTATGATAGAACAAAATATGTAATTCATTATCGCAATCTCCAGCTTTACACTCAGTTGGGTATGCGTTTAACGAAGATTCATAGGGTAATTAGTTTTACACAGTCCCGTTGGCTACAACCTTACATTCAATTCAATACGGAATGTAGGCGAAATGCAAGGAATAAATTTGAAGTTCAGAACTTTAAAAATTTATCGAATATAATATACGGAAAATCTCTCCAGGGTAATCGACACCATTGCACCGTAAATCTCATAACAGATGAGAGAAAATTGGATAAATATGTTTCCAGGCCATTGTGTAAACGCTGGGTGATTTTTGATGAAAATGTAATTGGTGTGTTTTCAAGAAAATCTGAAATATGCTTGAACAAACCAATTTATGCGGGTTTCACCATTTTGGAATTGAGTAAACACCTAATGTTTGATTTCCACTACAACAAAATTTTGAACATATATCGTCCTGAAAATGTGAATCTATTAATGTCGGATACAGATAGTCTTTTCTATGAAATAAAAACTGAGGATGTGTACCAGGATATTAGGAATAATTTGACGTGGTTTGACACATCTGATTACCCAACCACTCACAAATGTTATAGTCTTGTAAATAAAAAAGTGGTTGGGAAATTTAAAGATGAGACAAATTCAAAAATTATCACACATTTTGCTGGCTTACGGCCCAAAATGTATAGTTTTAAATATGTAGATGATGAGAATGAATTGTATAAAAACGTAGCTAAGGGTGTAAAGAAATCTGTTAAAGATCGCTGTCTAACATATGATTTGTACAAAAAATGTTTATTCGAAAGAAGCACACATTACGAGAGGTTCAATATGATAAGGAGCTATTGTCATAAAGTATATCAGATTGCATGTGCAAAAACAGCGCTCTCATGCTATGATGATAAAAGATACATCATGCCCAATTCGGTTGACACCTTGGCATGGGGTCATTATAGAATCCCCCAAGTTGAAGAAGGAGAAGAAAAAGGAGAAGAAGAAGAAGAAGAAGTAGTAGAAGAAGAACCTTCCTCTCAAAGTGTGAGGCGGTGAGTGAGGAGAGGAGAAGTGAGGCGTGCTGCTTCACAAAAAGAGGGTGGCTAAAAATAGATTACCCACGCGACGCGTGGACGCGTGCCGAGGCAGTTGAGATATATCACACGTGTGTGATGTCGACAAAAATGAATGAACTTAGACATAGATTAGCACAAGAATTGCATTCTGTGCCAAGAGTACATTTTAATAGGAGAAAATATGAGATTAAAAGTGAGGTGGATCTGCTTCAGGCAGATTTAATTGATATGAGCTCGCTGGCGAGAGATAATTCAAATTTTACTTTTATTTTAGCTGTAATTAACTGTTTTTCTAAATATGCTTATTGCGCGGCAATAAAATCCAAAAGTGCCGGCTCTGTGTATGCTGCACTTGAACCTATTATTCGTAAAAATAAAAATGTTAAACTTTTTCAGACAGACCAAGGTACCAAATTTTTTAATACAAAAGTAAAAGCATTATTGGATAGGTATAATATTAAACATTACCATGTTTTTAGTGAGAAAAAGGCTGCAATAGTCGAACGTTTTATTAGAACTATTAAATCGAAAATCTATAAATATTTAACGCAGCATGGAACAAAACGATGGGTAGGAGCATTACCAACATTGGTTAAAGAGTATAATAATGCTTTCCACAGAACAATTCAAATGCGGCCATCTGATGTTCGCAAAAAACATCGAAATCATATAATAGCATCGCTTAATAAGGCGGCCAATGAGAACTTACGTTTGAAATCTAAACGAATAAAACCGAAATTTAAATTGGGCGATGTTGTACGCATTAGTAAGTACAGACAGGTTTTCGACAAATCGTATAATATTAATTGGAGTGGGGAATTATTTATAATTCATTCAGTCTATCCGACTAAGCCACCTACTTACATCTTGCGTGATTTGAAAGGGGAAATAATTTCTGGCCGTTTCTACGAAGAAGAAATGAAAAAAACAAAGCTGGATGAGGAGGAGCAGAAAGTTTATTTAGTAGAGAAAATTATAAGGAAAAATAAAGATAAAATATTGGTTAAATGGTTAGGTTTCAGCGAACCTACATGGATCGAGAGAAAGAATTTACTAGGTTAAGAACTGTATTGTAAATACTATGTATTATATTGTAAATACTATGTATTATATTGTAAATAAGCGAAATGTTGTATATTGGAAAAGAACTGAAAAATATTATCAATGAATTGATATAATATGTTGAAGCATGTGTTTTATTCAGTTATCCATTGGCTATCATAGTGATACAATGGTAAAGGATACGACCATACCCATCATCAATTTTGATGAGGTTATTACAGGTAAACCGAACATTGGCAAGAGTAAAAATGGTAGTTTATTACCGCATAATGCACGCATTATCCTGATTGGAAGATCCAACAGTGGTAAGACAAATACGTTATTGAATTTGATTTTCAATAAAAACGGATTGAAATTTAAACATTTATATGTATACAGTAAGTCATTATATCAAGATAAATATGAATTTTTGAAAAAGGTGTTTTCAAAGATAAAATGTGTTACTTTTCATTTATCAGACAATACTGATATGATAAAGCATCCCAACAAAGTTGAGAGAAACTCTCTTGTCATTTTTGATGATTTACAATTAAGCAATGTACCTCAAATTCGTAATTACTTTACAATGGGTAGACATCGCGAAATTGACACAGCCTACTTGGTACAAAGTTACGGTGCGATAATGAAACATCACATCCGAGATAATTGTAACGTATTGATTATTTTCAAACTTGATCAATTAAATTTGAAATTAATTTATAGGGATTTTGTGGGGGAAGATATGAGTTTCAGTGAGTTTAGAAAACTATGTTGGGAGGTGTGGTCAAAAGGTGCTCACAAATTTGTTTCTATTTTTACTGAATGTAAGGCTGAAAATGGAAGATACAGAGAGCAATTGGATAAATTCATAAAGATTCCTTTGCAATGAGGTAACTTCGGTGTTTGCACGTTTTTTGTTCATTCAACGTTTGATCATACTTGGGATATTACACAAAGAGTAAGCTAATGAAGAAAGTTAAGAAGCGTGTCGCGCATGGTGCGGAAAGTTTAACAGATAGAATTAAAAAGTTGAGAAAAACTATTTTGGATAAGCATAGGAATTTATTGGGTTTTCAAACACAGAGTGAAGAATTTAATCGTAAAAGGTTGGAACCAATAATTACTCCATTAATTGAACTCAAAAAGAGCACAATCTCTGCCAATGAAACAGTAAAGCGCGAAAAAGAACACAAGGTTGAACCGTTGGTAACGGAGAAGGAGAAGGAGGAGGAGGAGGTGGAGGAGAAGGAGGAGGATGGGGAGGAAGATGTAAATATTTCTGCTAATGATAAATCTGCTTTCTTTGATTCGACTTTGAATATTACTAACCGTCGCACTCGAATAGAAGAAATTTTAGACAACTATTTAGGTGTGTTTCATAACGAGAAATTAGATAATTCTATTCCTTATGGTATACGTTTTGATCATAAACAAAATTTATATTTTATCGGCGATGAGCCCGTAAGTTTTGATGATGTTTTTATAACTGTCGGCGAACAAAGGTTTAGAATGACTCATGGTTTGTTGGAGCTATTGTTTAACAGTAGGCCAAATTCAAATCTCTACAATAACAAAGATTTGGCGAAATATAAAAAAATATTATCACTGACATCTGTACATATTAATAACCAGGGTTACGTAATTCGCAATTCTGGTAAAAAATCTCAAATTATACAGAAACTTTTTCCACCCAAAAAACGTTCAAAGTATGGGAAGGGATTATTGAATTTTGTTAGAAATAAATCACGTGATAGAAACTACATATTCTGGGATGATGTTAACGAACTAGTCGAACGGTTATTTATTTTAATGGGTTCAAAAAATGCAGGTAATTCAGCTCACGATATTGAAATCGATTCAATATTACAAGAACTGCGAGAAGCTAACTTTATACAGTAAAAAAGCGAGGACAGGCCGTGTTGGCAGGAAGCTGTTCGGTAGAGCGAAAGAGGAGAGAAAGAAATATGAGAGAGATGAGGCTGGGTGAAACCAGCTGTTGCGAAAGAGTATGTTAGAAGAAATGCGGAGTGGGCGCCCCCTCACCCCTCTGCGAAACATCGTGTAAAGTGAGAATAGCCGACTAAAGACATGAGCTGGGGTGGTGATGTCAGTGCTGTTCCTTCTTGACAACCAACACAAATCGGAGCGTTGGAACCTCTCCGCTAAAGCGGGTGTACCGAGGTGTTGATAATTAATTTCGACATTCGAACAATGAACACCGATCGATTCGGTAGGATGCATACAGTGCATGCGAAGCAATTAGAGGAGTTAAAAAAATTAGTAGCGAATTTTGACAAGTTGAAATTTGAATTGAGTGAGTTGAAGAAGGCTGTTTTAACTAGAACAGAATTTAACAATGAAAGAAGCCAACTTGTGTCGTTTGAAAATCTCAATAGTGGATTAAGTATAATTAACAATGTGTTGGAAAAACGCATGCATGATTTAGAACAGGTTGTTTTAACTAGGAGAGAATTTGAGCAGGAGAAGGCTAGTGTGCTGGTGAGTAGACATACCCTCAATAATGAGATGAAAATTATTAGCAAAGAGGCAAAGGCAGAAAGAGATAAACTACTCACTCGAGATGAATTCAATAGGGAAAATTTACTCACTAAAAAAGAGTTTATAATTGAAAAAGCAGGATTCATCTCATATGAACAACTTAACACAGCTGTAAAAATATCACAGGACCTATTAATGGATTATGTGCATAATAATCGAGATTTCAAGAGACATTTAAATGATCTGATGTATAGATATGCCTATTATTTGATAGAAAAATGTGTAATGGCTGCCAGAACGTTTGATTATAAAGAGTTGGAGGGACGAGGTCTATTGCCAGAACATACTGTCGGCGAATTTCTTCGACGAATTGATATGAATGAGCCAACGATAAAATATGATAGTAGTTTGTTTTTACCTCCCCAACAAGAACGCCTATTACAACGCTATCAATCTAGGAATCGAGGAGTGTAGAACTATTCTATTTCTGTGTACAGCCCCCCACCTGCTAGGCACGTGTTGCGACCGTTAAATTCTAAGGTTAATGACCTGAGAGCACGTCTCTCTCACACGCACACACACACACACACACACATAAAACTTGTGCACGTGCTCTGCTTTTAAACGTTATGAAATAGTTTTTTCACAGCAGGGGGCGGAAGTGTTATTAATATCTGAAGCACTGTCCGGGGCTGGGGGGCAGGGGGGTATATTAACACTGCACGTGCGAAAGAGAGAGAGAGGGCTTTGAGAATCACAGCAGGAGGTAGCAGGTGTGCAGATGTAATTAATAGCAAAACGGGGGGCGGGGGCGGGGGGTTACGGATAAGAGCAAATATAGATATAGTAATTGCAAGCAGGTATATATAGATATACAATTGCAAGCATGTATATATAGATATAAAGCTGTATGTTCTATATTTATTGGGAACCTTCTGTGAGAGGTGGGGTCAGGGGGGATAGGTCCTCTCTCATTGGTGCTTGCGGGGGGTCCCCCTTTAATCTATTGGGAATAAAGTGGGGACACATAGGGAAGGGGGGTATGTGACCTTAAAAACAAAATGGCTGACTGCGACAGGGGGGAGGGGTGGGTGTTTACAAAATGTCTGACCTGGGGGAGGGGGAAGGGGGGTGGCCACGCCCCCCTGCTCCCATAGGGTACGCAGAAGTCCCCTTAATACCTACTCCTGTTGGAGAAGCAGGCAGCAAAGAGCAGAGGATTCGAAAAACTCGTCTTGCCTAAATAATGGTAGTGGATGTGTTCGGTTTTCAAAAACGGGCATTTTTATTTTTTCTTTCCTCTTATCATTCTCCTGCATCTTCTGCTTTAACCACTTTCCTTAAGGTTTTTCCTTTACCATGGTTTGTTGGAAGAGAAAAGAGAAATAAGATAAAAAAGATGGAAAAAAAGGTTGAGGAACTGGAAAAAGAAGATGAAGAAAAGAGGGGAAATCGAAGAAGAAGGAGAAGAAGAAGAAGAAGAAGAAGAAGAAGAAGAAGAAGAAGAAGAAGAGGAAGAGAAGGAGGAGGAGGAGGAGGAGGAGGAGAAGGAGGCGAAGAAAAGAAGGCAGTAGAAGAAAAAGATGATCAGGAAGAGACTTTCGTCTAAAAAGAAAAACAGAACAAGAAGAGGAAAAATAATGACAAAAAGTAGAAAAAGTAGGAGAGCAATGAGAAAACGAAATAGAAGAAGTAGAACAAAAAGAAGGTGGATAAGAGAAAGAGGTGGTGGAGGAGTATGAGGAAGAGGAAATGAATAAGGAGTAGCAGGACGACAAGAAGGAAGAAGTGACGAAGGAGGAGAAAGAGGCGGTGGTTGATGAGGAAGAGGAGGAGGAGGAGGAGGAGAAAGACAAGCAGGTGGTAAGAGAGATATTTTTTTAGAATTACTTGATTGTGGTCAAGAAGACAAAAAGAAGGAGAAGTAAGAAGAGGGAGTAGAGAATGGAGAAGAAGAAGAAAAATTATAGAAAGGAAAGATAGAAGAGGACGTAGAGGATGGTGATGACGAAGGGAAGAAGGGGAAATGTAGGAGTTGGCGGAGCAGAAGGAGCAGGTGGGTTTAGAAAAAGAAAGAGATGGAAGATGATGATGATGTGGCTTTGTTGAAGATGAAAAAGAGGAAGAAAAAAGAGGAGAAGAAGAAGAGAAGAAGAAAAAGAAGAAGAAGAAGAAGAAAAAGAAGTAGAAGAGGAGGGAGAAGAAGAAAAAGAAGAAGTAGAAGAGGAGGGAGAAGAAGAAAAAGAAGAAGAAGAATCAGTCGTTGTCATAAATAATTCGTCTTTGACGTTTACGCACAGTTGCTCCCGTTCGGTTCCACTGCTTTCGTCTTATTTTTTCTTTTTTCTTCTCCTCCTCCTTATTCTTTTTCTTCTTCTTCTTCCTCTTCTACTTCTACTCCTTCTTTTTCTTCGCCTCATCTTCTTCTACTGTCCCGCACATTCTTTTTTTTCCTATTCGTTTTCATTCTTGTTCCCGCCCGAGACTATTCTTGAATTTATTCGAAAAGTTTCTATGATGTTCAGTCACGAGCGCTGAAGACTGCGCTTGGATGGGAGGACGTGCTTCATTAACTCGATTTTATAAGCTTTATTATCACATACCCAGTGGTTCGGAAACCACCTAAAATGTTAGGTCCAGTGGTCTCCAGTAGGTTCCCATAACATGGCTCAAACGGCGAGTTGGAATTACCCGTGAGGGTCTCCCCACCAATAAAAGCTTTACGTTTATTATTATTATTATTATATTTATCATAATAATAATAATTATTATTATTATACAAAATAAAACATGCAAGAAAAACAGAGGAAAAACCAACTTAATTTCAAAAAAAGTAAAAAATTTTATATTTCTCTAAAAAACTTGAACAGATTACACGAACATGGTTTTGTATTGCTGTTCCATAGGATGCTTGAACAGTGGAGCATCTAATAGTTTAGGAAAGCACCATCACAATATCAAACACATGATGTGGAATGGTGTTATGCAATTCCCATTCCACAGTATGTGTTTGAATTCGTGTTGTTGATAATCATCGAGTATTGGATGCTCCACTGTGCAATCACATTTAGGGGCTGCACACACATTCAGGCTAATTATTCATTCATCAATCACCATCATTCAACTCTACCCACGCACAGGTCACAGACCTATGTGGGCTTCATACTCAAGAAAAAAATTAAACATAGGTGAATCTTAGATAAATCTCAGTTTATTATCGTGTTAATAGCATTATCTTAGTATTCAGTTTATTATATTTGTTAATAAAAATACAATTATTAGCGATATTCATTGGAGCTTTTTGGACTTTGTTGGAGTTCAAATAACATTATTTAAAGACTATTTACTAATTATCAATCAAACGCATGTCAAGCTATTACGAGGCTTCCTGTATGTATACTGTAATGATGTAATGAAGGTTAATAATAATTTCTGTGTTTTTTAGAGTGTCAAATTAATGCCAAGGAACAGTTTTTTCTCTCGTTAGTCATAGACGCCTGCATCTGGGTTCTGTCCATGCTCTACGTATGATCTGTCTCTGCTTTGTCTATGCTCGGACTATGCTCTGCCTATGCTCTTTCTGTGCTCTGTCCATGATCTGCCTATGCTCTGCCTATACTCTTTCTGTGCTCTGTCCATGATCTGCCTATGCTCGGCCTATGCTCGTTCTGTGCTCTGTCTATGCTCTGCGTATAATCTGCCTATGATCTGTCTATGCTCTACCTCTGCTCTGTATCTTCTAGCGGGACCCCGACAAACCATCCCAACGACAAAGCATACCAACGACAACCTGGTCCAGATTTTCTGGACCAGGTTGTCGTGTGCACGCACCGACAACCTGTACCACTCTGGAATGTGGACCAGTTTGTCGGTGGGACAGGTTGTCGTTCGTTGACCAAAACTGATTTGGACCAGTTTGTCGTCTACGCGCAGCGTCAACCTGTACCACTCTGGGATGTGGACCAGTTTGTCGGTGGGATAGGTTGTCGTTCGTTGACCAAAACTGATTTGGACCAGTTTGTCGTCTACGCGCAGCGTCAACCTGTACCACTCTGGAATGTGGACCAGTTTGTCGGTGGGAAAGTTTGTCGTTCACTGAAGAAATGTTCAATATATTTATCTGGCCAAGCTATCGATATACCAACATATCGAACTACCTATTCTTTAATAATTGGTATGTTGGAGATATCGATTCTTCAATAATTGATGTATTGGGGAAATCGATATTACAAGGAGTATTCATAAAATAAGTTTCCCTATCCAATAAAAAACTTAAAACAAATCTGAACACCTTCAAAACTATTGATTATAATTCTGTATATCATTTTTCAACATAGTTACCATCCCTTTTCAAGCACTCTTCATATCTATTCGGTAGCTTTTTTAGCCCAGCTGCATACGATTTTGCCGCCATTGGTTTAAACCAAGTAGTGTTAACGATTTTCGCTGCTCCTTATGCACGTCATTCAGTAAGCGAGACATCTACCTCGCACAAACCTTTGACAGCTGAAGCTCTTCATAATGCTGTACACAGATGTACGGCTTAATTCAATGTTTGGTGGCAATTGATGCATGATTTCGAATGTGATACTGTGATGCGCTTGTCGGATTCAACAATGGCTTGCACAGCAGCAATGCAGTAGGTCGTCGAGGTCGGCCACTTCGCTCATCATCGTGCACATTATCCCTTCCTTCCAAAAAAATTACTCGCCAAAGATGAACCATTTGTAGGCTACAGACAATCAGACATGACATTTTCACCATATACATCACAAATTCACAAATGTGACTGTAAATTGCAGTGGCAGTCAAATTTCTTGCAGTCAAGAAACTCGTAAAACCTAAAACATTCTCAAAAATCATAGAATTTTTTTTTAATTCAAAACTACTCATGTATGCTCGCTCTAAGGCCGCTGTTATACGATCACTTATAGGTTCAGAGAATTAGGATCATAGATAGGTCTAATCTTTAATTTATTTACTTTTTAGAAGTTAGTTCGAAGTTACTGACAATTGAACAAACTGACAAATTTACTTAAACAGAATTTATTAATTTCGAATTCCTTTAATTGCTATCAGTTTATACTGAAGACTTCCGCAATGGCGGATATTGACAACAGTATTTAATAGCTGATGGAAATCGATGAATGCTACTGTACAAAAATATCAGTCACCACCGGGAATCGAACCACGGACCTCCCAATTGCCGGTCGGGCGCCTTAACCACTAGACCATGGAGACCTTTCTGCATATGTTGTCGATATCCGCCATTGCGGAAGTCTTCAGTATAAACTGATAGCAATTAAAGGAATTCGAAATTAATAAATTCTGTTTAAGTAAATTTGTCAGTTTGTTCAATTGTCAGTAACTTCGAACTAACTTGTGAGATACGAGCCGATATGGCCAAGTTAAAAATGAATGCTGCTATGCAGAAAGGTCTCCATGGTCTAGTGGTTAAGGCGCCCAACCGGCAATTGGGAGGTCCGTGGTTCGATTCCCGGTGGTGACTGATATTTTTGTACAGTAGCATTCATCGATTTCCATCAGCTATTAAATACTGTTGTCAATAGCCGCCATTGCGGAAGTCTTCAGTATAAACTGATTACTTTTTAGCTCGCAATATTTTATGAAGCATTTCTATTTTATTCAATAATAGTGAACAAAAAATTTAGTTACTTACTGAAAGATCACAGTGATTTAACACGTGAAATATTTCATCTCAACACATACTAAGCAAGGAGCTTTCGCACATAATTATGAAATTGGTTATTATAGGAACTATAGGAAGTTGTGTATTGAAAAATATAGCTTATTGTAGACTCTACTGTAATATAATTGTCCAGTTAGGCCTAGTTTTATTGTGTGCGATGTGCACTGAATAATGAGAGTATCCTATGGCCGGTATTCAACCATAAAATATCTTATAAAGGTTCTTTTAGTTCTTTGACTGTAAATTGCCATATTTAAAAGGCCATACACATAAACTTATAAAGTGTAAAATGCCATATTTTATAAAGTACGTATTTACTTCTTCAAAGTATTCTAATCCATGACATTTAATAGTTTGGCATTACATGAAGTATACTGAAGAACTTTGAGGTTAGATAATATGTTTATATATTTTATCAAATAGTTTATTATTTATTTATAGTATAGTTTATAATATTTTATAGTGGAATATAATCCCAAGGTCACCATCACACAATAATTATAAAAGGGTCTAGTATTATAAATTGGTCTCGTCTTATATTTATTGTTCTGCAATTTTTTTTGAGTATTTTATTTATTCAATACAAGTAATTCATTTTATGAAATTTAATAATTTGTCATTATATTTTATAAAATAAATTGAAAAATTACTGAATATGGGGTTAGATCTGGGAAGACCTACGATCCCTGGCCCCTATGGGGTTAGATTTCGCTGTGATGGCGACCTTTGGCTTATTACTGTCAAAGATATTCTTGTAAGAGCCTTTATAATGGAAGATATTTTACAACATAATTTACTATGTTATAGTGGAATACCGGCCTTGTACACAAAAGTTTAGAATTATCATTCTGATAGAAATAGCTTCCGGGCTTCTCTGACAAAAATGATGACCAAGAAAAAAATGTTCCTCTAAGTGCCGCATTATTATCCAGAAAGGAGTGGTCTACTTACAATATTGTATCAAAACTTGAATTATATTAATGTAATGAATGTTATAATCTCGTGCATCAAGTTCTATCATGCTGCATTTACGTACGCAAGAAAAGTTTCAACACATAATATGTGTTTGTGTTCTTTGTAAGGCTGTTCTAATTAATTGATAGAGAGTTTTGCATAGCGCTCAGAAGGCTTTACAGTATCACAACGTTACTGGTGATTTAAGCCGTTCTTCGCATGCTCTACTCTCTAATAGCTTGTGGTATACTTTGCCATTGCCGTACAAGATCACACGGTAAAGGGTAGTCACAAATAAAAAACAAAATGAATGTATTTAACAGATTTTTAATCATAATAATGATAACATACATTAATAAATAAATGAGAAATAATGAAAGATCCCTTCAATATTCAACTTAAAAATAACTACAAAACCCATTGTAACATTGGACTAACTAAGGTAACTAACATCACTTTAACTAAGGTAAACCAGTTCAAATCAACAAATTGGTTGAAATAAATTTAGTAAAAGTTATAATACAAAAAATGAAAATATGGCAATACAGTTGAACATAGACTAAATGCTTTATTCTATAAATAGTCCATTAATAAAATTGATATTAAATACCAGTACTAGTTTTTCCGGTTTTATAATTACGAATTTTGTGTCAGAGAGAATAAATAATATATTATGGCAAGAGGTATTTGTGTCTGACACCACCAATGAGTTTATTATAATCATTCAAGTCTCCTCTATGGAATACATATTAATATTATACATTTAAGTCAGCAAAAAATTGATTTATATGTTACCGGCTATAGAATGCCTAAACATTTTAGGCAAAGTATGAAATAAAATGAGTTTGCTAGTTCTTCACATGCACAGTGTAGGACGTCTAGACATTGAATATAATGCCTAGGCATTCTATAGACGAGTACTCACAGTTCTGCGGCAAAGTATACAGAGTGAACAGCATTGCTTGGTAACAGGAGCGTATTTAAGGTGGGGGAGTGGTCTTTGAGTCCGGCGCCCGAGTCCCAAGAAATAACTTCAAAATCTACCCCAAAATTAACATGTTTTGAAAATTTAGTTGGATCACAATTTCTTAAGTCTAGAATCACAACACCAAAAAATAAGACCAAGTGAAATTCGGTATTCAGGTTTGATAAAACCCTAGATGCGTGATAAGCAAGAATTTCAAAATTTTCCATTAAAAGTTTATTTTAAAAAGTTAAATTTGCTATCTTGACCTTTTGAGGCCCTAGACGCGTAGGTGCTCCGAAAGGGTTTCAAAAAACCACGAAATAGGTCCAAAGGTAACGATTTTTCTTTGCATGCGGAAGTCGCATTTTTATTTATCTTAAGACAATCATTATAACAACGCAGTAAAGCCTGGTTCACATTTTTTGCAAGTAGACCTTGCAAGTACAGGTCGGGTGCAGGTCAATGATGACAAGTCAATTTACTTATCAAATTCTTAACAGTATGTACCCCTTTGCAAGTAGAGTAGTTTGCAAGTACACTAGCAAAGTCTAGCAAGTAATAATATTGGCAAAGCAAAACTATAAACGCAAACTATGGAATCATATCAATGAAACTAAAGGCCTACACATGACGATAAAAATAATCTGAATAAATAATAATATAAAAAATAGTCTGAAAGTGTAGTTTTTCTCGTATTCTTTTTGGTCAAGGCAAAACTAATATGGTTTGAACCTTGCTTGAAAATGACGACTTGTTACGAAATTAAAAAATATCGATATAATTAAATATGGTCGATATATCGAAATGTCGACCTTGGATGATGGAATATCGATGTATTGAAGGCAACTTTCAACAATCGATATTTAGGATATATCGATGATCAATTTTGTCGTTTACGCGACGCGTCAAACTGAACCACTCAGGTGGACCAGCTTGTCGGTGGGACAGGTTGTCGTTCGTTGACCAAAACTCATTTGGACCAGTTTGTCGTTTGCATGCAGCGTCAAACTTAACCACTCAGATGGAATGTGGACCAGCTTGTCGGTGGGCCAGTTTGTCGTTCGTTGACCAAAACTAATTTGGACCAGTTTGTCGTTTGCATGCAGCGTCAAACTGTACCACTCAGATGGAATGTGGACCAGCTTGTCGGTGGGATGGTTTGTCGTTGGGACAGTTTGTCGGCAGTGTGCAAATTGAAATGGACCAGTTTGTCGGTGGGACAGTTTGTTATCGTCCCCTTCTAGCTACCGGGTAATGCGATCCATTAAAGTCATTTCTACCTCAAGTCAAAGATTACTATTATGCTCTGCCACACTTTGAAGCTGCCAGTTCTCTATTGACTCCTCTGTAATTATCATGTTTTACAGGCCGCTCCGGAGATACTAATGTGATTCAATCAGTCTCTGTACACTATGCTGTAATTGATAAACAGGATTGTCGAATTTTTCAATTAATGAATATTTAATACATTGAAAGCACCTGAATTAGTGTTGTTTTATTTAATTTATGAGTAGTATTTCCTAATTGACTGAACAGAGAAAGATCTCTGTTTCAAGTCAACCGTTTTGTATTAGATTGCCTGTCTGTTTGTAACGCATTTATGGCTACACACATGAACCAATTTCAATAAAATATTGCATGGATCGCCCATTGATGTGTGTAAAGATTTTTGCTTCCTTTTGTAAGGATATTTAAAAGGAAAAAAAAGAATGGCATTCAGGCCTTCTTATAAAGGGGAACATATGAATTTTAAAATGAGCTTCTCTTCATGTGCAATTGGAATCAGTTTTGAAATGAACAAGAGAGGAAGAAGAAGAAGGAGAAGAAAAAAAGAAGGAGTGAAAGAAGAGGGAGAGAAAGAAGAGGGACAGAAAGAAGGAGTAAAATAAACAAGAGAAACAAGAAGAAGGAGTAAAATAAAGAGGAAAGAAAGAAGGAGTGGAAGATACAGGACAGAACGAAGAAGGAGGAGTAAAATAAACAGGAGAGAAAGAAGTCCTTCTCCTTCTTCTGCCTTCCTTCTCCTTCTTCTGCCCTTCTTCTCCTTTTTCTGCCCTCCCTCTCCTTTTTCTGCTTTTCGTCTCCTTCTTCTGCTTTTCTTCTCCTTCTTCTTCCTTTCTTCTCCTTCTTCTTCCTTTCTTCTCCTTCTTCTCCTTCTCCTGCCCTTCTTCTCCTTCTTCTGCCTTTTTCTCCTTCTTCTCCTTTTTCTGCCCTTCCTCTCCTTCTTCTGCTTTTCTTCACCTTCTTCTGCTTTTCTTCTCCTTCTTCTTCCTTTCTTCTCCTTCTTCTGCCCTTCTTCTCCTTCTTCTGCCCTTTTTCTCCTTCTTCTGCCCTTCTTCTGCCCTTCTTCTCCTTCTTCAGCCTTCTTCTCCTTCTTCTGCCTCTTTGCTCCTTCTTCTGCCCTTCCTCTCCTCCTTCTCCTTTTTCGGCCCTCTTTCTTCTCCTTGAACAAGGGCAGTAAAATGGACAGGAGAGAAAGTAGGAGTAAATTAAACAGGAGAGAAAGAAGGAGTAAAATAAACAGGAGAGAAAGAAAATCCTATAAATAACCCAATGGAGCCAAAAACACACCCAAATTTCATGAAATCGGGTTCTATACAATCCAAACACACTGTTTTGCACGGTTGCATTCAATTTTTTTTTTTGCTTATGTCTGGTACTTGTCCTGACACCGCGCTCAACTGGCGACCAATAATATCTTTTATTAAAAAAATCATAAATTTTGAACGCTTTTTTAGCATGGGATTAAACGACCGATTTTAGAACTGCATTGGGAAAGTGATATCCGTGAGCCGTGGCAGGTATCTATTCAATCAGATAAGACGAGCTACGAACTCCTGGATTGAATTGGCCAGCAAAAGAAGCTCTGTTCTCTGCTGTAAAATCACTTCCGATGGTTCGGAACCCGTCTAAAATTCTAGGTCCAATCACCAATATACAACTCATTATCTACGCACAAGTCTCAGATCCATTTGGGCCCCACCCTACGAAAATAAAAGAGAAAAAGTGCAGTGTTGATCTATTCTATTCTACAATACTATAATACACAGCTATAATAGTGTACAATATACATGCAGAGTCAAGGGCACAGATTATCCTTGTAGTAGTAGTGACCCCCTTTTTGTAAAAAGGGGGAGGGGAATAAAATTGAGGGTGGAGGGGGGACTGCATCACGATTTTGGCTCGATTCACATTGAAAAGCGCATAAACGCGTTTATGTAATGCACATGGAACCATAGCCTGCAATTACAGCATTGCAATGAGAGTGAGTAGGATAGAGAGAGAGGGAGAGAGAGAGAGAGAGAGAGAAAGAGTGATTGAGTGAGAATGTGTGAGATAAAGAGAGGGGAAACGCTAAACACGTTTATGTAATGCACATAGAACCACAGTTGATTGTAGCGTGCAATTATTGCAATGGGAGTGGGTAAGATAGAATGATGGTGAGAAAGAAAGAGAAGATGAGAGAGAGAGAAGGAGAAAGAGTGAGACAGAAAGAGACAAAGTGAAAGGGAGAAAGAAACAAAATAGGAGAGAGAAAGCAAGATTAATGGCAAGATAGTGGGAGAGAGGAAAGAATAGAATAGACTATTTTATACCTGGGAGGGCGAAGTTAGGGCGCAGCCGGTCCTGTCTGCCACTTAACCTTCTCATGCAACTCTAGCAAATATATGTAGTGTAAAAATAATCATCTTACTTGTAAAAAAATGACAAAAGGAAAAGAAGGAAGAAAAAACACATTGCAGCACAGAAAAGAGAGAGATTGTAATTGAGGAAAAAGAGAGTGAGGCTGTGTGAGGAGAGTGATTGGGTGAGGGCGAGTGAGTGAGATATTAAAATAGAGATAGAGTGAGAGTGAGCTAGCCAGAAGGAGAGAGAGCGTGAGTGAGTAAGAGTGAGAATGAAGTGAGAGGAGAGGGAAAGAGAGAGAGTGAGAGAGTTAGAAGAGTGAGAAAGAGGAAGTAATGCACTGAGTATAGAACTAGTGGAAGTGTGCAAGGTCATTTCTATAGAGCGCCATTATTTGGGCCGACAATTGCACAACTAGAATAAAAACAAAACAAAAAAATTAAAAGAAACAAAAACAAAATAAACAATTGCTGTAGAATGCTTGTGCAGTCTTCCTTGAAGTTACGAAAATGAATGTACAGTAGAGGCGCTAGTAGAAACGCAGGCTTGGTGACGTGACGTGATGCAGAGTGCCTTTTTGTGAAAATGCATACAATATACAAAACAAATAATAATACATTACGCCGATACACATTCAGCGATTAAACTGAGTAAAATTTAATCTTAGTTAAAACTGAACCACCTATAAAAAAGCATTTCCACAGTTTGAAAACCAAGTTTAAACTATGTAATACCAAAACTGACACTGTATTTCTATTTGAGCTATGAATTTTACTCACTTACATTGAAAGGATGCATTTCGCTTCTAAAGAGAAACTTCATCAGCTTAGAAGTGAAATGCATCCCTCCATTATGAGTAAAAGTCATCATTTGAATAGAAATGCGGCGTCAGTTTGATACTAGATTGTTCATCAAGTATTTTGTCACGGAAAACATCACAGATTTAAACTACACTATGTTATCAAGTTATTTAATTTTTCAATAGAAACTCATGCAAATAAATATGCAAACATTACAAATTAAAGGCACAAAGTGCAGAAAAATATCCAAGTGGGATGTGAAGTTGAAAACTACTTTTTCCCAAGTGTCACTTGTTACCCACAAACTGAGAATGGTTTAAATCAAGTGGCTTAATTGTTTATGGGTGGGATCAAGGGGATAAATCCCCGCCCCCCCCCCCACGAGACCCAGAAACAAAAGAAATTTTGGAACTTTAACAAACCCTTAGTACTTTTTTCTAAAAATAGTAAGAAAAGATTATTGAATCAATGAATATGTACTTTTAGAGCGATTATTTAAAAATAAAATCCTGGTGAGTACACCAGACTCGTCTTTTTTCATGAACAAGCTAAAAAAATTACTGTTAGAAACCTCCTCCTTCTCCTTTTAGATACATTTTCAAGTAGATTACTATACTGTACAGTCTACCCCAATCAGGTGAGGTGGGAAATCAACAATTGTAGGGTAAAAATAGTTTGAAGTAAATCTGCTTCAAAGTTTGGCTACTTGAAAAACAAAGTTTAAACACGAGAGTTCGGATCTCCCGCTGACAATGATGTACTATATAATATGAAAATTTGACTCACAATTTGGCTGAGGATAGAGTTAGAATGGATGAATTTGTGTCTAGAATCGTTTAAAATGTGGGTTAAAGCGATTAGTTTTAAAAAATTCCTGGGGGAGTATTTCCCCAAAAACACATTTTGAATAAACTATAAATTACAGCATCGAATTATTCTGTTAGAGAGCCCCTACTTCTTCTTTTATGGTATATAATTATAGTGCCTGGAGCCCCCCATAACGTCATTGATCATCCCATCTCCCCAGACTGACCCTCTAGTTACTACGTCAATGTTAAAATGTGTATACTGAATGGATTTCAAGTCTATTTTCCCCAGTACAGTATTCGCTGATGCATGACGAACTGCGAGTAGAAAATAGCTGATATTTTCATTTAGACGACATGCAGAACTATTAATAAGAATATTTATTTCTTACTTGAGGCAGAACATGGTTTCAGGCTGGAGCTAAGGATGGGTATCCTATAAATGGGTATTCCTATAGATTAGATTACATTATACATTATTTTGATAATACTTTATATTGTTACAATTAGATTTTGGTTTCATGAATTTTATTATTTTTGATCTATTATCATTATTAAAATTCTTACGAGTTGAAGAGTCTCAAGAAGTTGCAGTGCATCCGATGCACTTGAGTGCAACACTGCAAACAACTGCATCGGCCATTATTAGAACATCTTAATATAGTAGCACATCCTGCCTTCGTCTTCAACTAACTGTAATTATCAAAATGGTATCGCTGCACGAGATACGAGACAGACAAATAGAGACAGTACAGAGAAAAAATGGAATGGATAAAGAAATGGGAGAGTGAGAGAGAGAGAGTGACTGAGTTAGTAATCGAGAGAGAGCGAGAAGGTATAGGGAGAAGACACACCAGCTGATTACCTTCCTTCCATCCTCAACCTAACCCAACCTAATTTAACCTTACCTGAGCTTTAATCATCTCACTTCACCAACACCACTATTATTTCATCTAATTACATTCAATTATTTTCAGTGTCCTAACTTATGAATACAACCAAATAAATGCCAACAATTACTGTCTAAATTGAATAGTAACAACCACTTGTACATTGAAGATTATTCCTGCATGTGACTTACAAGATGGCTAATGGTTTTCAAAGTAACTACTGACTATCATCAGCCCATTACAATAAAATAATATCAGCCATTTTTAGAGTCTATCAACTCATTCTTGACAGTGCGCAGAAATATATTTGGTTTTGTCTACGCGGCATACATACAGTTTTACAATTACAAGCGGCTGTACTCAGAACAGCCATTCTTTAAACGAACAGCCATTCTTCAGGTAGTCATTCTTTATACGGCGAATGTAAGTGTTACATTATTTATTACGATAAAAAAATTAATATTGTAGAATACTTTATGTATAAAGTCTTTAATCAAATATAAAGTATTGCAGTACTGAATTTTGTGGCTCCCACTATATGTTTCGATATGCTACTATTTTGTCTATTTCTTTATAAAAGTCTTAGAGTATGCGAAAAATTATTACGTTAGTTTTCCAAAATTACATGCTACTAATTGAATATTGGATATAAGAGACGTTCAAAAAGAAAAAACAATCAATAATTTATCCAAGTTGGTAAAGAACTTGATGAATGTAAGAACTCTGAGTAAGTAGATTTGTCTGATGCTTAGGATGCCTAGAATTCTGAGTATAAAAGTATTGACGAAAAAAGAGGGCGTTTGAAACCTATTATCCTCAAAATGAGCTTTTGAACGTTGAAAAGAGGATCGATGTGACAAAAATTTGTTGCTCTCCAGGCCAAAGTGCCATACCTTATTATGGACACTCAAACAATTCGTAGTATACACATCTCAACATTTCTATTGTTAATAACTGTTTTAATTGTTTCATACTACTGTTAGAACACTGAAAGCAGGCAATTAAAAATACATTCTGGTGTTCACCTAATTAAATAGAGGCTAGCTTTCTGATGACCAGAGGATGTGTGCGTATGGGTGTCCGTTCCACGTTACAATAATTAACATAAACAATGATTAACATCAAAATAACAGTTTTAGCCGGTAAGTAAATCATCAGAACACAGTATCCAACTTGTATGCTTTGGTGCATTTCCTATACGCTTGGTAGGCTGCAATTAATTGGTGTCGGTCTTCGGTCAATGCTTTCTGCTCTTACGAGAGTCTGTCCCATAGGCGCATACTCGTGCGAGGATGTGTGTCCGGTCCGGAAGGGTGCAGCCCCTCTAGTTCCGGACGCGCCCTCAGGCAAGCTTAACAGAGGGGGCCCACCCCTTATCTATATGGAAATATAATCTATGTAACACTATATATCACACACTGATAACAATCTGAACTGCCGGTGCAATGGAGCAATGTATGCACATAGATCAAGGCCTCACTACATTAGTGAAATAATTGTGTACTACGGCCTTTCTACAAGATATATGAAAATATACACTATTTGCAAGGGCATATGCAAGAGTATACACTATTGCCAAATACAAAATAATATGTTCCAATAGCTGTACATCAGACTTTTTTAAGATTACGTCTTATGGAGACTCCGCTCAAGAAGTGTAAGAAAAGTCAGATCAACAATATTATGCACATGCAATATTGCCAATATTATATACTGGCTACCATTAATATTACAATATCAATTAGTTAAGGCTTAATTTTGATCTGAAAGGAACTCTTTTACACTACAAAAAGTTTTATCAACTAGATATTATTTCAATTGATTTTTAAATATTTCTATATTTTCAAGGCTTTAAAAACTGCGGTAGATTGTTGTAGAATTAAGCTTGTTATGGCTTAGGTAATGGAGTATATAATTGTTTCTAAATAATTAAAAAATGAATATATAATAGAAGATAATGACAAGATAATATAATAGAAGAAAAATAGTAGAGTATAACGAATAGATGAGTAATAATGTATAGTAAGAGTATAATAATTCATAAATAATTATAAAAGGTTTTTTAAACTGTATATTTCATGTGATAGTTTTAGGTCAAGAGTAAGTCAGGATCTTGGCCCTCCACCTAACAAAATCCTAGATACTGCATATATTGTTAGGAAATTCTATAACAAGCTACTGCAGTTTCTAAAGACTCTTAAGAATATTTTAGTATTAAAAAGCAATTGAGAAAAGATTCAGTTGGTAAAGCTTTTAAAGTGTACAAGAGTTGCCTTCAGATCAAAATTGAGCCTCACCTCAACTAAATTAAAATGTAATTGTGGTGACTAGTGCATAAGATTGGTAATATGATATAACACACAATATAGTTATTCATTGTTGATTTAACTAGACTCTTCTTGTACTCCACAGCCGGGGTTTTCAAGACGTGTTCTTGAAAAAAAACACAATAATTTCTGAAAATATGTTTTCTAATGTTCTAATAGCTACCAAGCTGTACTATACATTTTGTGATATTTTTTAGGCCAAGATTTAGGACTCTGTTCTAACTTCGTCCTTCCATCTACAAGAACATTGGCTAAATTTGTGAAACTGTTAAAATTATCTCAATTTTCAACAATTCATTCTTGTTCATTTGACATCCATCAGTGTTACTGATATCATATTAATATGCTACCTTATAGAAAAGTTATTATTTTACACGAATACAGTTAATAATTTAATGTATTCTCTTGATCGTATTATTGTAAGTATTTTTACTCTTTTTACCTTGTTCTTAAAAATAATAATTTTCATTTGCCATTTACAATAAATAGGTGCTAAAGAAGAAATTATTAAAAAAAGAAGAAATTTAGAATTTAAAATTGCATTTCAATAATTGGTACCGGTATGTGAAAATATCAATTCTTTATGATTCATGATTCAGGAAGTGATAGCCGTGAGCCGTAGCAGGTATCTGTTCAGTCAGATAAAGTTAAGCTACGAGCTCCTGGGCTCTTTTTTTAAGGGTGGCTGATTGGATTGGCAAGCAAAAAAGACTGTTCTTTGCTGTAAAATCACTTCCCGGTGGTTCGGAATCCACCTTAAACTGTAGGTCCAACTCATCAATCACCATCATGCATCTCATTACCCACGCACAAGTCTAAGACCTGTCTTATCTTAAATAACTAAATAAATTCCAATATCTTTTGCTCATGACTAAAATTATTTTAATATGACCAAAATATTTCCCATTTTTAATTTTAATTTTTATTTTCTGTATAAATGTATTGAAAATGCAAGGATTTTAGATACAAACAAAAGTAAATTAATTCAGAAAATCATACAATTTCCTATTTACATTATTTATTATTTTTGCACCATTATTCAATAAAACTCAGCATTTCGGATGAAGGATTTATCACACTAATGTTGATTACACCTGAGAATGCATTTCTATTACTTGGGATCTCAGAAAAAAATCAAAGAAGAATCAAACTTCTTTCAATTTAGAAAATTATACATTTATCCTATTTACATTATTTTTTCTAAACTATTATTCAATAACACTTGACTCATTTGAATTGAGCCACTAGATCTAAAATTACAGTAAACAGTACAATCACATTACAATAATTAAAATGATTAAAATCACTTGATGAACAATCTAATATCAAAACTGACACTGTATTCCTATTTAAATTATGATTTTCACTCACATATACTGTATGTAGGGATGCATTTAACTTCTTTGGAGAGAGGCTGATGAAGCTTCTCTTTAGAAGTGAAATGCATACCGTACCTCCAGTATGAGTAAAAATCATAATTTAAATAGAAATGCAGTCTCAGTTTGATATTAGATTGTTCATGTAAATCATTAAAATAATGTAACAATGTAACTCAAAATTTAATGTGAACAAGATTTGCTCAAACTCTCAGCAGTCTTATTAAAATACTCGGATAGCTATTTTGGCGTTTTCTTGTATAACTTAGGTGTCTTTCTTGTGGCTATTCACCTTCTTTATTCTCGAGGCTCTCTTGTCACAGAAATTTCTGCCATTCAGAGCACAAAAGATTTTCAATTTGGTACCTTTTTGAAACGATTTCTTTGCCTTTTATTAGTGTAGTTCAGAAGCGATTGATTATTTCCAAAGTGTTTGAAAAGAAGAAGCCCAGGAAACTCGACTTCTGAAACCTGAGCATAATGGGATGAAGAAGTTACAAGACCTTCTTCATAACAGAGCCGCTTTTCACTTCCAAGAAAACTAATAAATTAGAATTAGCTCCATACTAACTTAACCTGGTCCAAAGCAGGCACTTATTCTCCTTTTTTCCGTGACCAATGAGCGTGAACACATTCATCTGATGCCGCATATTCATCCGCGATTGGGTATTCACCGTGTCACATATAGACTTGACCTTTGTCGACTATAAAACATTTTTTGGGTCTCAACTAAAGACTTGTTGAAAATAAGTCAAATTTGGAAACTAAATTGCTATTTTCGCTTAATATGGCCTAATATTTGTTAAAGTGACAGTTTTAAAATAGAATCTGACCCAGAGTCTGTTGGTTTTTTGAAATTTTATTTATTTTGGTATAATTGACTGATTTTTAGTCCTTGACATGTGATTGAAATGGCATGTCATATGTTCTGGCTCTAAAATCTAATCAAAATTAAGGCCCTTCGCAAACGGGTCGACTCATCTTCAATTTGAGTTTGCAACTTGACTGCGCAACCTGCAATCAGAATCGTACATTCGGAGTTGTGCAACCTGTTTGCAACTTGAGTCCGCAACTCAATTATAAAAATAAAAATAGTTTCCTTCCGCATCTACCAATTTATAATTTACGTCCCTCTAGCATAAATTCCTAGCAAGTATCCAGAACTGATTTTAGTGTTTGTAGGAGATAGTTTGAATATATCTGTGATAAAATGATCAACATACTGCCAATTAAATTTGTAAAAGAAAAGATTACTCCAGAAATGATTAAATCTTGCTTAATCTTGCAAAATTGCTTAATGATGTGGATGCATGGGTGAAAAGTAATGAATTCTCAGTAACTATCTTTCACTAAAATATGAGTTGTATACTGTAATTGTATTTTTTTCATAATATTTCGACTTATTATTTACATATTTATAATTATCACAGTTCGGCTGAAAAATGAAATCGTTAAATATGCCTAAGTGATTAATGCCTAAGTTAAAACTAAGTGATTAATCTTTCCAATGTGTTATCATAAATCCAAATCTTGATTTTGCAGACAATGTTTCTCCTTTTCTGTTCAATTTTTTATGTCTCATGGAACTCCGCTCCAGCGCCCAAGCTCTCGGCTTATGCTGGAGTGTAGTATACAGATTTATTATGTTTTATTTAAATTATTTTTTCTATATATTGATACAGGTTCTGTGTAACTAATAAATATAAAATTTTGAACATTTTCATATAAAAGACTTACAATGTCCAATTATTTAAATTTTCAACTGAGGTAAGGCTTTGAAAACGAACTATTTCATTGAACAAAAACTAACAACTTTGCGATAAGAAACGAAAAGGGACGTCCTTCCGCTACCGAGTCCTCTAATCAACTGAGATTGACGGGTATGAACTTGGTTATTAATTGCGAATACAGCTCAATACTTCAATTCAATACAAATTCAATACTACTGTATGGCATGCAACTACGCAACTGAGATTGCAGGTGACCGGCTGTCACCGTTGCGTGCAACTCAGACGATTCACGTTGCTGACTGGATTTGAGTTGACGATTGGCAGTTGTCCCGTGAGAGGACTCCCGCTGTGATACACAGACAAGGTTGCGCGCGACTCCCGTTGCCAACTCAAATTGCAAATGAGTCGACTCGTGTGCAAAGGGCCTAAAAGTTATTTCTACTTTATTTGAACGATTGCATTGTGTTAATACTTGTTTTACAAAGTGTAATTCTAAATTAATATTCTAGTATTGGAAAGAATTGGTCACTGTTCAATTTGCGAATAAAGCAGTAGTTGTGGGTGAAACCGTGCTGTATCTTTTCTATATTGTATTTTTGTCATGAATAAATAAATAAATAGAATGAAATAAGTATAAATTACTTTCATAATCTTAGTAGAATTGGCGTCGGTGATATTGTGGCAGCTATCCATAACGAATATACTTAAATTCCTGGATTTCTTGTTCCATGACAAACTGCGTTGTTAATATTAACTTTTCATGTGAAATTTAACGACTTGCAGTCAAATATTTGTTAAGAATAAGTATAACTCACTTAATCTGGCCGAGCGCTTTCGAATCTATGAGATCCATCTTCAGAGGCGTGGGTTCCTAGATCATCATGTCAGTTTTTTGGTTAGAAGTGTTGTGGTTTTTGTAAAATGTGATCAAAAGTTTGTGAGATTTAAAATTTAGTTGTTCATTGAGAATGTTTTGTTTATTGTGTGTGGTGT
Source organism: Conomelus anceps (assembly GCA_948455865.1). Lineage (NCBI taxonomy): Eukaryota > Metazoa > Arthropoda > Insecta > Hemiptera > Delphacidae > Conomelus > Conomelus anceps. The sequence goes on from OX418216.1 coordinate 44,934,659, forward strand.
GTTTGTGTATTTCAAATTGTTCCAAGGTGTTGAGTTCGTGTCCTTTAGATTTTATATGTAGAATGTGTAGGTTGGTACTGATGTCAGTAAAAGTGTGTCCAGTTTGAATGATATGGTCGGCAAAATTCGATTCAGCTTTGGATGTCAGGGCTTGAAAATGTTCCTTGTAACGTTGTTTGAATGTGCGGCCTGTTTGTCCTATGTAGAATTTGTTACAATCAGAGCAGTTTAGTTTGTAGATCCCTGGGAGATCGTATTTGTTTGTGTTCAGTGTGGTTTTGAGTGTAAGTGCATTTTTTATTTTGTTTTTTGTTCTGAATGAGATGGTGCGGCCGGCTTTTTTGAAGATTTTTGCTAGTCTGTTTGATTGTGGATTAATGTATGTCATTGTGATGTATTTTTTGTCAGTGGTGTTGGTGTTTTGTTTTTTGTTTCTTATTTTATGATTGAGTTTGTCAATTAGGTCGTGTTTGTAGCCGTTTTCTTGTGCTAGGTATTTTATTGTATTTAGTTCAGTGCGGTAATTGTCGGTGGATAGCGGTGTGTTGTTGAGTCTGTGTAGCATTGACCTGAATGCTGAGTGTTTGTGTTGTGTTGGATGATTGGAGGTGCTGTGTATTAGGGTATCTGTCATTGTTGGTTTTCTGTAGATGTTGAAGCTGTGTTGTTGGTTTGTGTTCTTTGTAATTGAGAGGTCTAGGAAGTTTATTGAATTGTTTTGCTCATATTCAGCTGTGTATTGAATGTTCTTATGTATTTTGTTTATGTATGATCGAAGTTGTTCACATTGTTTTTTGTTTCCTCTGTATAGCAATAGAACATCATCTACATATCTGTGCTAGTATATTATGTTCTGTGAAAATTTGTTATTAAAGAGTATATGAGTGTTTTCGCAGTGTTGGAGATAGATTTCAGCAAATACGCTTGAGATTGGTGAGCCCATTGGCAGTCCATCAGGTTGTGAGTAGAATTTGTTGTTGAAGGTAAAGTAATTTTGTTGAGTGATGATTTTTAGGATGTCTATTATTTCATTTATATGTTCTGATTGGGCTCACCAATCTCAAGCGTATTTGCTGAAATCTGTTGCAATAAATTTACAAATTAACTCATATTGTTTTTATTTTATATTAAATATTACTATATTAATGAAGTGATTTTGCATAATTTACTTCAACTAGCATAATATTTTGCTGTCATTGAACTATTATTATTATTATTACTAACAACGCAGTTCGTCATGGAACAAGAAATCCAGGAATTTAATATTAACAACGCAGATCGTTACGGAACAAAAAATCCAACCATTTTCAAAAGTCTGAATTTTCCATTTAAATGCAGAAATCTAACATCTTCTTCCACTTTTGGTAAATTGTGGCTATCAATCAACCTCTCTGTGAGGATGGCCGATTAGCTTCTGCTGTAAAATTACTTCCTGGTGATTCGTAACCCACCTAAAGCTTTAGGTCCTGCTCATTGCCCACGCACAGGTCTCAGACCTATGTGGGCTTCATTCTCCAAAAAAATCATGAGCTCCAATAAAATCATCGGCAAAGTTTGAATCCCCTTTTTGATTTTTCCAGTTTCTAATGTGTTCATTGACTTAATCCGCCATTGATAATAATACACTCATTTTGTGAGTATGTAACTAAACAATAATAATAATAATAATAATTATTATTATTATTATTATTATAATTATCTTGTTTTGTTTATTTTATTCTGTTGAACATTATGGTAATTATTGTGATTGAGATAGGTTCAGATAGAAGATGGGCCAAGCTCGAGGCTTTTTGGGACAAGAGTTTGTCTATAATTATTTTCATCCTTGATGTTCAGTTTTAGGATCACTTCAGTTGGGATTTGTTCTCACACAAATAATTACTATGCTTTGGGTCTGACCGCCACGTCTTCTACGAACATCTGTAATGCACATAAGTGAGCGTTCCAAAAGTCTAAAGACTGAAATAGAAGTCTAAAGATTGAAGTAAAAGTCTAAAAGAAGGGAGCAGCATTTTGAAAATTGATCCTGCTCCAGTTGGGGAAATGTCTATTTTTGAAAAAAGAATTCAGCCAGCACAAAAACCTCTCTAATTACTGGTTTGAAAGGTAGTACTTAACAAAATTATTGTCTTTGGAGAATATATTTCAGGAGAACTAAAGACTATGCTTTTAGAAAAGAGCCATAAAAGCTGATTTTTAGAGAGATTTCAAGAGATGCCTCTTCAATGGATTCATTTTTTTTTTGCAATATCTACGCTATTTATCTATTTTTATAGATAGAAATAGATAAGATATTTATCTAAATCATGAAAATGGAAGTATAAAGGCGTACGCTCAAACTGATTTCTTTAAACAATTAAATTTTGACAATAGAAATAAATACAATTTTTATTCTTTTTTTTAAATAAATGGAAGCATATTTACGTCCAAACTGCTTTCATTGACACAATTAAAAGATATCAACTTGAATTATAATTTACCACAAAAAAAGATGAAAATACAAGAAAAACTGGAGAAATTTACTTTACATATTAAAATGAAAAATATAAAAAATTACAACAATTTACATTAAGATAGCGCTAACCGAGAATTGTTATACCTTTTAAATTTTGTAAAATATCTGTAAATATCGTATATTTGTCCCTACGAACATTATTGTGTAGTTTTGGAATATTTTATACGATTATAATATCAAACTAGCAAGTTGTCCGATTAAATTGAATCTAGATTTCTAGAATGTGTAGTAATAGCCTTCGAACAAATTAAATGCAGTAGTTTTTTCTTATTCCTCTTCTTCCTCTTCACCTCCTCCTCCTCCTTCTTCTTTCTTCTTCTTCTTTTTCTTCTTCCTCTTCCTATTCTTCTTTCTGTCCACCCGTCTTCATCAGTCATCGTGAAGCCAGACACAGACGATTTGATGAGGAAAGATTGGAGAATATCATTTGGGCTGGTTGTTTCTCCTTTGTAGGGGAAGGGTGGTAGGAGAGGAAGGATGATAGGGGGGCGGGTGGTGGAGTTAGGACCCCAAGACACGAAGTTGGGAGTTGGTTGACGGTCACCGACCCTATTTAATATTCATAGCATATTGTGTGTGACCCGTTGGGTTGCATTGCCTGCAGCACTCACTTGTCTGTCTTCTTCTTCAATTTTTTATTATTTTTTATCATCATATCGTTTCTCTTCCTCTTTCACATCTTTTTTATTCTCCCTCTCCCTCCCTACACACTCTCATTCGAAATTCTTATATTTCTCTCTCATTCTTCTGTTATCCTCTTCCTCTTCCTCACCTCTTTCTCTTCCACATCTGCTTTATTCTCCTTCTCCCTCACTACACACTCATAAAAATTAACAAGAATAAACATTCTCCTTTAAACAGATTACAATTCATACAGTATATAATAATAAAAATACATTATGAAAAAAGAATGGATACCTGTTTTAAATTGTTACACCATTTTTCACCAAAAAAGCAGAAAGCTTCTGCTCGATGATAGAGACATTCATGGCTGATTGAGATTCGAACTCAAGACTGCAGAAAACTAAACCAGTCAGAGGCTTATCTAATCATAGACAAGCGCTCCAACCAGCTGTGCCGCCCGACCCGCGAGTCTTCTATCTTTATCTAATATTGGTTGAGTTCATGGGAGCCTTACCGGTAACCGGTAAATGTTACTGGTGGCATCTAATTGGTCCATTCAAATTCATAGACATTAAAAAATGTGTATCAATCAGACGCGACCTGTAACATTTACCGGTAATGAGAAGGCTCCCATGAACTCAACCAGTGTTATAAATGCTGTCCCATCACCAATTTTTGGACTTGTTTGCAGGCTATGTAGACCTTCAAGTAGAATGGTGCTATTCGTTATTGAATATTTTTAAATATTTTTTTTCTGAGGATGAGGCCCATATAAGTATGAGACCTGTGCGTGGGTAATGAGTTGGATGATGGTGATTGATTCTAGTAGTTCTGTAAACAGTAGACCTCACGCCCAGGTGCTTGCACAGAGTAACATATTTGATGTATTCAATGATAATCACCGTCACAAAATTAAACACAATCATCAGACCTAACCCTCGATTCAATTTGAGTAGTCCATTTCATTTCTGTTTTCCACAAAACATCTCTGTATTACATCACTAAGGCGGCGTTTCTATTTTCGAGACATCTGATTGCTCAAATCAGATCAGATTTCACATGTCTGATGAATGATTTTATTGAACAATATCAATAAAACTTGAATAATTATCATTTAGTTGAAGTCACTTGTAATTATACTCAATTGAAATATTTGATTTGTTTCTTTAAAAAACTATGTTAATACAGGAGACGAAACGAAGAATAAATTAAGAGATAAACAAACAAGAAAAAAGAGAAATAGAATAACTAATAGGAGTGAACGAACGAAACAGAAGAAGAGGAAAGAGATAATACGTAAAAAAGTGGGGAGATAACGAAGGACTACGATAGAAAAAAAATAAAAAAATAGGCAGACATGGTGCTGAAGATGAGAAGGAAGGACAGTAAGAAGAGCAACAACAACTGGAAAGAAGAAAAAGAAGAAAAAAGTAACCAAGCAAAAGAAGTTTGGATTCGGGGCGGCAAAGAAAAAAACAAAAATGAAGAGCAAAATGAAAAAAAAAAGAAAACACAGCGCGTTCCCAGGCCGGGAAACATTGAGAGGCGGTTTGGCTGGAGGGGGGGAGGGGATTTTGTAGTAGAGAAGATACGGTAGATGATGAGGAGTAGAAAGGGGGGAGGAAGAAGAGGAGGAATGAAGTGGCGGAGAAGGAGGAATGAGGAACCGAGAGGGAAAATGAAGAAGGGAGAGCACTGAAGCATTCTCTTGAGGATTCCCGCTCCTCACCTCCTCATCAATATCCTCCTCCTCCTCTACTCATCCACTACTCTCTCTTCCATCTCCTCCAACTCCCTCAACATCCTCCTCCGACTACTCATTGAACAGCACTTTGGAACGACAAGATATCCAGGATGAGGTTGAGTGAGTAAAAAGGGGAACGGGAAGAAGAAGAAGAAGACTATACAAGAAGAAGAAGAACAACAAGAAGAAAACGAAGTAGAAGGAGGAGGAGAAGAAGAAGAAGAAGAAGAAGGAGGAGATGAAGAAGGAGAAGAAGGAGAAGAAGAAGAAGAAGACATGAACATTAAAAGAAGAAGAAGAACAAGACAGGAGGAAGAAGAAGAGCAAGACAGGAAGAATAAGAACAAGATAGAAAGAAGAAGTAAAAGTAGAAGTCAGGAGGAAGGAGTGGATAAAGTAGAGAAAAAAAAAGTAGAACAAGAAGCAGAAGAAGTAGAAAAAAACGAAGAAGAGCAAGAACAGTTTGATGTCGATGATTAAGATGGTGATGATTTCGGAGAAGTAAAAAGTAGAAGACGGAAGAAGAAGAAGGAGAAGAAGAAGAAGAAGTAAAAGAAGAAGAAGAAGAAGAAAAAGAAGAACGGAGAAGTAGGATAAGCAGCAGGGAAGAAGAAGAAGAATACAGGAAGAAGAAGCAGATTATTTTGGAGAAAATTAAGAAGTTCAGAAGAAGAATAAGAAAAAGAAGAAGAAGAAGAGGAGGAGAACGAAGAACAAGAGAAATTTAGAAGAATGAGAAGATGAAGTACAACAAAAACATAAGGAGAGGCAAAAAAGAACAAGTAGCAGGAGAAAAAGATTATAAAGCAGAAGAAGGTAAAAAGAAGAAGGAGTTGGAAGATGAATACAAGAAGAATACGTAGAAGAAGAAGAAGAAGAAGAAGTACATCAACAACAAGAGTAAGAAAACGCATAGAAGAAGACGAAGAAGAGGACAAAAACGAAGAAGTCGAAAGAAAATAGAAAATGATGTAGAAGAAAGAAAAGGAGAAAACGAAGGAAGAAAGAAAGAGAAGATGTTGGAAGAAGAAGAAGAAGAACAAGTAGAGGCTAAAAAGAGGCAGAAGAAGTAAAAGAAAAGGAAGAAGAAGATGAAGTGATGATGATAAAACAAAGAAGAAGACACAAAGAAGAAGGAAGAGAAGAAGCAAGGATTAAGAAGAAGAAAAACGATGAAGAGGACGTAGGATTGTGAAGAAGAAGACGAAGAAGAAGAAGAAGGGCAGAAGAAGAAGGGCAGAAGAAGAAGGGCAGAAGAAGGAGAAGAAGAGCAGAAGAAGGGCAGAAGAAGGAGAAGAAGGGCAGAAGCCGGAGAGGAAAGGAAGAAGAAGGTAAAGAAAAGCAGAAGAAGGAGAGGAAGGGCAGAAATAGGAGAAGAAGAAGAAGGAGAAGAAGAAGAAGGAGGAGAAGAAGAGGAAGAAGATGATGAAGAAGAAGAGAATCTCCCGTCAAAGGGGGCTTTCAAACACTGGCAGCACTGTGGTAGTATTAATGAGAGCGAGTGAGACAGGATGAGTGACAGAGTAAGAGGGAGTGTTGAATGAGTGTGTGAGAGTGAGAGGATGAAACGGGGAAGTGCTCTATATTGCCGAACGGTGGAAAGCCTGAAGGAGGAACAAGGAGCGTCGCATAGAAGTAGGCAAGATGATAATAATGATGATGATGATACTGCTGCTGCAGCAGCTGGGAAGAAGAAGAAGAAGAGGAAGAAGTAGAAGAAGAAGAAGAAGAAGAAGGAGAAGAGTTCTTTGTTGATGAGGAAGAGGAGTGAGTGACAGTGAGGGAATAGATGAGTATGAGCGAGAGGGGACAACAACAAAAATGATCATAAAGCAGACGAAGAAGGAAAAGAAGAAGATGAGAAAGAAGAGAAGAAAAATAAGAAGAAGGAGAAGGAGCAGGTGAAGAAGAAGAAGTTGAGCTGTTTGTGGAAGAGGAAATAGGAGAGTGTCAAGTGAGGGAGAGTATGAGTGAGAGGGGACAACAACAAAAACGATCATAAAGCAGAGGAAAAAGCAGAAGAAGAAGAAGAAGAAGAAGAAGAAGAAGAAGATAAGAAAGAGGAAGATAATAAGACTAAGAAGAGGGGGAGAGTGTAAGTGGTCGTAAGAGAGGGGAATAAAAAGCAGAAAAAAAGAAGCAAAAAATTAAAATTAGATAAAGAGTTCAGTGAGAAAAATAGATAAAAGAATAAGAGAGGAGGTGCAAAAGAAAATAATGTAGGCTGAAATTACAAAAGTAGAAGTAGAAGAAAGAAGAGATAATGAAGATGCATGGGCAGAAGAAAAATAAGAGCATAAGGAGATGGAGTAGTAGAAGAACAGAGGAATGGCTAGAATAAAGAGAGGAAGTAAGTGAGAAGAAGAAAAGGAAGTAATGAGTAGAAGAGATGAAGGAGAAGAAAAAGAGGAAGAAAAAGGCAGAAGAAAAACAATGATAATAATAATTAAAGAAGAAGAAAACGAAGTTGAAGGGAGACTTACAGTAGTTGAAGAAGAAGAAAAAGAAGAAGAAGAAAACGAATAAGGGCAAGAACAGTTTGATGTTGATGATTATGATGGTGATGATTTCGGAGAAGTAAAAAAGTAGAAGACGGAAGAAAAAGGAGCAGAAGAAGAAGAAGAAGAAGAAGAAGAAGAAGAAGAAGAAGAAGAAGAAGAAGAAGAAGTAAAAGAAGAATAAAAAGAAAACGAAGAAGAAGAAGTAGAAGTAAAAGGGGATGATGATGGTGATGATTTCGGTCATGAAGAAGAAAAAGGAGAAGCTGGAAGCAGAAGAAAAAGGAGAAGTTGTAAGAGGAAGAAGTAAAAGGAGAAGTTGTAAGAAGAGGAAGAAGAAGATCAAGAAGAAAAGCAAGAATAAGAGGAAGAAGAAGAAGAAAAAGAATAAGGAGAAGAAGAATAAGAAGAAGTTGTAAAAGAAGGAAAAGAATATGAAGTAGAAGAATAACGTAGACGACTGCAGCAAACACACGCACACACCTACAAAGTAAAGCCCTTCCCTATCTGCTGTATTTATATATATATACTATATATACAAGTGCTCTACTCTGTCTATGTACATATATATATTATATAGCTTTATATAGCCTCTCTCCCCTGTTTTCCCTCTGACTGGCACCCCTACAGTCAAATTCCCCCTTCCACTCCTTACCCTCCCTAGTGCTCTATGAGAGAAGTTTTTTAGGTGCTTTGAGGGTGTGTGTGCGCGTGTGTGAGTGTTTTAAAGCAGATAGAACGACAGTGGCGCTTTAAAGACGACCTATCCAAAGGAGAGAGCAGTTCAAAAGCAACCCTTGGCGCTGGTCTGGTTCAATACATTTATGGTGAGGGTGGGAGGTTTACCATGCCTGTGGGCTCACTCTATAATATAGTATAAAGATAGTTTTTCACTGTTTACCGGTAATGTTATCGCTGGGTTCGGAACCTACCTATAATTGTAGGTAGATATTGTCATATTCATTTCTCTGTAACCTGTTTTAGGATATCGGTACAATAGCCTACAATACAATAACGGTACAATAACTTATTATTAGGTATAAATTATCTTTTTTATAATAGGTTGGTTTATCCGGCCAAATCGTTATCCGGCTCGTTCCTGTGGTGGCCAGATATGAGGAGTTCTACTGTAGTTAATAAACGTTTGTTATGTGCGCCATTATTAAACTCTGTAATAAATTATTGGTTCACTATGCTATGTTGTTTTATTTTCTTTTAACCATGAGATATGGAAATTTATCTTAGGTCCGGCGGACGGTGATTCCCGCATTAGCTATTTATTCTGAGAGTACTTGCAATATAAGTGTAAACATCATTGTAACGTCACCCAGAGAAGCTTTCATAGTTTATTTAACATGATAATGGTTAATGGTTTAAGGTACAAGAAAGAGTATATTGAACCTATCAAGTCAATCAATAATAAACCAAATTGAGAGACGGAAATTTTATGATCTAAAAGGCCCAAAAGTGCACCAAAACTGTGTTTTTAGACCTTAAATTTCAAAAATGTTCCGGGGGGCCCCGGACCGCCCCTTTTCCCTGGGGGGGCATGGAATACCCCCCCAGACCCCCCGCTAGGGGCATAAAATGTGAGTCTTACACACTTGCAATATTCGTCTTAGGTCGGCCCTGGGTAAAAACTACGCGTCCCGTTTTATAATTCAGTGTCCCGTAAAATATCACCAATATCTTACTTGTTTCAAAATTAACTTTTCATCTCTTGAAGATGCAGTTGAATGCTTGCAGCTAATTGAAGACATTGAAAGCAGCTCTATGAAGAGTTCTGTGTGTAAATCCTGGAGAGTAAAGAAGCTGAACTAGTGAAACTTAAAAAAAACTTGTGTCGTTTGTCTTTAGTGTTCCTGGTTCAAATGCGTTCGTTCGTTGAGCGCTTATTCTCACTAGTGTCTAATAAATGGACTGATATAAGGAACAGGTGTTCAGTATCTCTGATCAAAAGTGAACTCTAAATTTCAACAAACATGGATATGATTGTCTTGTAAAGGCAACAAAACCAAATTCTAAAGTATACATTGGAAAAATGAGTTTACCCTGTTCTGTAACAAAATATTGAGAAAAGGATTAAAATAATACACGGATACAAATGGAATGTAAAAATCCTCTTATATTATTAATTTTTTTTTTAGTAAAAACTTTAAAAACACTTTAAAAAAGCACTGAGTCATAATTTCCACCTAAAAGTGTTTTTTAAGTTTTTAGTATATTAGTGGAAACAAGATTATAAATATATTTATATTTTTTAGTGTTCCGTACTTTTATGAAATGTCCCTTAATTTTAAGAGCATGTCCCTTATTTCGCTTATCAAAAGTTGGCAACCCTACTTACAATCGATTGTATTTTTTAATTATAAATAAATATGTAATGTTACATGACGGAATACTTGATGAACAATCCAATATCAAAACTGACACTGTATTGTAAATCATATGTGAATAAACCAACAAGAATTCAGAATAATTCCTTTACTTGTCTGGATCACATTTTTTACAAGAGTTCATTATCACAAATAAAGGACATAAAATGCATTATATGGAAAACTGCTATTATCGATCATTTTAGTACATCACTGCATATCACCCATAACAGCCCTGTCAAAAATATTAATGCTCCGCATGTCATAAGAAAAATTGATTATGAAGGCTTAAATTGAGATTTAAATTGTGAAAATTGGGGTGATGTTTTTGATAATAATCTTGGGATAGACGATGCGATGGATTCATTTATAAAGAAGATTACTGAGTACACAAACAATAGAACCAATTATCACATAGAAACAAACCAATAAAAAAATGGATCACTCCTGGTATAGTTCGCTCATTGAGAAACAGAGATAAAATGCACAAACAATTAACTAAACAACCTTTCAACTTTGAACTAAAAGAAAAATATAAAAAATATCGAAACTCTTTAAATATCATCATCCGCAATGAAAAAATTAAATATTTCAATTATAAACTCGACCAAAATAAGGGTAATACAAGAAAAACATGGGAGTGTATTGCAGAGTTACTGGAAACAAAAAAACAATATAAAGAACCGAAAATTGAAGCAGATAAATTAAACTATCACTTTGCAAACGTAGGTATAACCTATGCCAGAAATATAATAGAGAATAATTCAACATTTGAAAGCATAGGACTAAGCGATTCATCGGATAATCCAGTTAATAGTTTTTTCATTAAACCAACAGACGAACAGGAGGTGTTAAGAACCATATTTAGTCTGAAGAGCAATTCATCTCCTGGTTATGACAGTATCTCTTCTGAATGTCTTAAAAAAATAGCCCTCTGTATCTCAAAGCCATTGTCTCATTTAATAAATAGATGCTTATCTGAAAGTTACTTTCCAAAACAATTCAAATTAGCCGTGATAAAACCTTTGTATAAGGGTGGAGATTCATATGACCCTAGTAACTATCGGCCAATCAGTCTACTTACAAATTTTTCAAAAATAATGGAAAAGATTATAAAATCTAGGCTCTCAAATTTTCTTAGTAAAATCAATTTTTTAAATAAAAATCAATATGGTTTCCAAAAGAATAAATCCACTATTGATGCCATGTTGAAGTTGACTGGAGTAGTTGATGAGGCATTTAATAACAATAGTAAGAGCCTAGCAATTTTCTTAGATTTAGCTAAGGCCTTTGATATGGTGCCTCATGAGCTAATGTTGGATAAGTTGAGGAGGTGCGGAGTTAGAGGACATACTTTACAGCTTTTTGTTAGTTACCTTACCGGAAGATGTCAGATTATTACACTTAATGGTAAAACCAACTCCCAGAACCTCGAAAACTTTGGATTACCGCAGGGAACCGTATTATCCCCCCTCCTTTTTCTTATCTACGTGAATGATCTTTTAAACATTAACATCCCAAATTGTAGCATAATATCATTTGCTGATGATACAGCGCTTCTATTCCATGGTAGAACTTGGGAGGAGGTGCACTCATTGGCGGGTGATGGATTGAAAGTTGTTCAAGCTTGGCTAAAAAAACATATTTTAACTTTAAACTACAGGAAAAAAAAATACCTAACTTTTTCGCCTACCGAAATTGGACAACCAGACTTACAATTAAAACTCAAATTACATGATATAGAGGAAAATCATGATTTTCTGAACTGTTCCTGTCCGGAAATTGAAAAAGTAAAAACAATCAAATATCTTGGTATCATGCTGGACATCATGCTGGACGATCATCTTAAATGGATGTCTCATGCAGGTTACCTTTGCTCCAAGCTAAAATACCTGGTTCACACTTTCTATAAAATAAATCAAATAGCAAATCGTGATATTATTAGGAAGATTTATTTGGCATATGCGCATAGTCTTTTCACCTATGACGTGGAGGTATGGGGTGGAGCATATGACACTCATTTAAAAAGAGTTTTTATTTTGCAGAAGTTTTTAATCAAGGCAGCATTGGGTAGACCTAGAATTTATCCCAGTAGGGCAATATTCCAAGAAATTAACGTTCTTACAATAAGACAGCAATATATAAAAAATATTATATTATCTATATAAATAAAATTAGAGTTTTGTCTGTACATTTATCAGAATTATATATTTTTTGGTTATTTTTACGTTTTATACATCAAATAAGCCGAAAATCGTCTTATCTCACTTTCTGTCTGTCTGTCTGTCTATCTGTCTGTCTGTCTGTCTGTCTGTCTGTCTGTCTGTCTGTCTGTCTGTCTGTCTGTCTGTCTGTCTGTCTGTCTGTCTGTCTGTCTGTCTGTCTGTCACGGCCCCAAAGGCATTTTACGCGGCCTTCTCCTCAAAAACGAGAGCATCGATCGGGATTTTAGTTATTGAACAGTATTGAACACTTTATTGACAATGTCTTTAGCTATAAAAAACTAAATTAACTTTTTTTTTTAACAGAGTAATAAACGTTTAAAAACCAAGTGTTTTGCGATTTTGGATACATTTTACGCGGCCTTCTCCTCAAAAACGAGAGCATCGATCGGGATTTAAGTTATTTATCAGTATTGAAAACCTTTTTGACAATGTCTTTAGCTATAAAAAACGAAATTAACTTTTTTTTTAACAGAATAATAAACGTTTAAAAACCAAGTATTGTGCGATTTTGGATACATTTCTTCCAAGTTTTATTACCACATAAGAATAAGAACAAATCACGTAATTTATCATGATATATCAATCAGCTGTTCTCAAATATAATCTGAATGGTGGGCCCTTCACGGCGTTATTTACGCTGTCTGCAGACTTGTGTAGTCGGAGCATTGCAGTCTTTTAGGAAACATATGTCTGGTGAATCAAAGCTCATCTTATGTTTTATCAATTATTTCATTTTAAGAAGTTCATTTTAAAAATCAGATTTTCCACATAGAAGAACGCCCAAGAGCCTTTCTCTTTTTTTCTTTGAATATCCTTTGAATGCAAGCAAATTTCGAGAACCTTACACATACGTCGCTGGGCGTTTCTTAATGGAAGATCCATGCAAACTTTCATTGTATTTGGTCCAAACGTTTAGCCGCAAATGCATTACAGACAGACAAATGCAAAACAGTCGACTTGAAACAGAGACCTCTCTTCATTCGGTAAATAAGACAAGACAACCAAATCGTTCAATATGTTTGTAATATCAACTAGGCTTTGATATGGGCTTCCTGTCCCTACCCAAAAATATAATATTTTACCATATGTGAAAAAATCATTCATTTTTTATGTAATTTATTTTTGTTCAAAATGTCAGTAATTGCTCAAAAAATCAGCTATTCAGCTTGCAGTTCGTCACGAATCATCAAACACTCATGCAAATTATATTGAATTTTTGTAATTTATTGTACCAATACTAAAAAAAGCATGTTTCTATCGAGCTTTTCAATGCCCTTCCAGAGCCCTTCCTTTTCAAAACAAGACATCATCAACTGTCTTTAAAAACGAGTGAAAACGCCTTGCTGCTACATTACATGATGAAAATTAGTGAATTTCATGAAATTGTAAATAACATATTTTTATGAAGATTACGTCTTTGACGATTGCATCAAGACAAAAGTAAATTCAACAATTATCTGCAGTATTACTTACTATTCTCAATCAGTTATCTTGATTACAATTTCAGTTAGTCGAGGTGAGGCTCAATTTTTATCTGAAAGGAAATCTACTACTCTATGAAAAGCTTTATCAACTATAAATATTTTCTCAAATACTTTTAAAGATTTCTATATTTCCAAGAAAGTGTGGTAGGTTTGTTATAGGAATTTCCTACCAATATTACTAGGTTTTTGTTCGAATAAACTTCTTTTGTGACTCACCAAGTGATAATATTCACGGCTTTGTCTATTAAAATCATGTACGTTAAGATTTTTTGTTGCATCACTTTTTTATATACAGAGTGTCCCACGAGTAACCCGACAAACTTCTAAGGTGGTTTCCTTTCATCAAAATAATGAAAAAAGTTTATATAAACATATGTCCGGAAAAGCTTTGTTGATTTAATTAAAAATTAATTTTTTAAACTTTCTGTTTGTTTATTACAAAACTATTTTACACAATTCTCTTCAGAATTAAATTTACTACAAGTTTTGATCATAAAGTTTCCATGTTTATTACCCATTTAACGAAGTTAATGTGGATCAAATCTAAATGAAGCATGTTTTTCGAGACCGAATTTTGCATATTTTATCTGATATCTCAAATATGGGTGATTCTAGAGGTTTGGGACGTGTTTTATTCAATTTTTCAGTTCATTTTACATAGAATCCAATAGATGTAACACCTAACTTAACGCCATAAAAAAATCAGTTTGGCTTTATTTCCATCCTTTCCTAGAAAATCGGGGGAAATCTTTCACTAGCCGTAACTCCGTAACAAAGCTTTTCCGGACATATGTTTATATAAACTTTTTTCGTTATTTTGATGAGAAGAAACCACCTTAGAAGTTTGTCGGGCTACTCGTGGGACACTCTGTATAATTTGATCATTGTTATATTGTTTCAAGTCTGTGGTGCTTTCAACGAAACCATTGGTCTTATGTGTTCGCTGGGTGCTTTCCATGACGAAATACTTGATGAGCAATCTAATATCAAAACTGACACTGTATTTATTTTTATTTTATTTCTATTTAATATATGATTTTCACTCACCCAAGACTGGGGAGATGCAATTCACTTCTAAAGAGAAGTTTCATAGGCTAATCTAAATATCATGGACTAGTGAAGCTTTTCTTCAGAAGTGAAATGCATCTTCCAATTTAAGTGAATAAAAATCATAATAAATTTAAATGGAAATACAGTGTCAGTTTTGATATTAGATAGAGTTTTAAGATATCTAGGACTAGGGTAGAACAACCTAATATGAATCCTGACTCTGTATTATTCTATTCAGATTATGATTTTTACTCACTTGTACTGGAGGAATGCATATTTTATGTTCATTAATATTATGTTTTATTGTGTATAACCAGTTATGTATTATGTGCATGGTATTTGGGCTTAGCAAGTTCGTTTAGTTTTAGAAAACTTGATGTTTTTAATGCTGTTGATTATTAGCCGGTATTCTAACAAGAAGCTTTGGCTTTAGAGATATTGACTCATAATACAATAACAACTACAGTGCTATACAATAATTAGCACTAATGTAATAAGTTTACATGAAACACTAGTAACCTACACACTATGATGTATGGTACTTCTTGAGCTATTTCTTTTACACACAATTTATTAATTGTTTTTACTAATAATTTATACCTACAGAGCCACTGAGACCTTTTGGTGGAAGCCAGGAGAACGGTACAGCTCGGGAGTTGTGGGGGGGGTCACAAATGAGTTTTGAGGACTTTTTTGCGAGTTTTGCCCCTCCTTCCTATCCTTTCACCAGTGAATTTTAGATTTTGGGGAGAGTCATAACCCCTGGGTGGCAGCCAAGTGTGTATTTTAGGACGAGGGCTCACTCAAGGACTTTAAAATCAAGAAAAAATGAAATTTGAAAAAATTCAAAAATTATTCTTCAGTCCATGTTTTTAGTGCAATGCAATAACAGAAAAATGAAATAAATATACAGAAATAACTTTGGATGCATAGAAAGAACCAACTGTTGTAATGCTTTCCATGACGAAATATTAATCTTGACGAACAACCTAATATTAAACCTGACTCTGTATTTCTATTCAAATTATGATTTTTAGTCACTTATAATGGAGGGATGCATTTCACTTCTAAAGAGAAGCTTCAACGAAACAAATTTCTTCTATGCTTCATTGTCCAAAACATTGAGGCTAATACACACTAAAAAATTAGATATACTAAAAAACATCAGTGGAAAAATAATAACATGATTCTTTTCCACTTTAAGGCGATTAATTTAAAAATTCACTTAAAATGGAACAATGAAAATAATTAAAAAAATTCTATAATGTTAAATTTTATTAATGGTACTTTAACAGTAGAAAAGGTAGTAATTATTTCATATCATATTTTGGCAACAATAAAGTCAGGTGAGGAGAGCCATTGGCTTGTCTGACCGCCGTATTTGCCAGCTCATTTAGCATCAAGTTACACAGAGTGCACCTAGGAAATGAACTAGCTTTACACCTTAGGCCCTTATTATACAGGGCCACTTCAGTCGCGGTCGTGAGCCACAATTTAGGCTAAATTACATCAAATGAGCGTCTGACCGAGCTCAACAATGTCAAAGTACATCAAGACATTATTATGTTTAGAACCATCAGCTGAGTTTTTAATCAAATTTGCCCGGTTGGTGTAATTTATCCTTAATTATGGTTCGCGATCGTGACTGAAGTGGATCTGTTTAGTAAGGATCTAATGTTTTTGGTTATGTTCAGGCTACACTGAAAATTCACACTCAATATTGTCACTTGGAAGAAACACTCCCTGATTTGAATTTGAAGGAGTTCCACATCGTTGTCTGATTGATTGTATATATCATTTTATATAAATATACAATGTATCGGTTATGTAACGGTTAATGTAACGGTTCACATCAGCAATTAAAAGGGGAAGGTACCTTTGGTTTTGGAATAGGCGGGGATTGAAAGACAGTAATTTATGATACGATTTGTCGTAATTGTTAAGCTTTATTTCTAATTCAAGTTTGTGTTTTATTTTAATATGCTTGCTGTTTGACAATGAACAATAGATTATTCTTTTTATACTAAAATTATTCAATAATTTAGATTTGGTAACTCTTTTACTATACATTTTACTTTCTCGAACTGTATAAATTTTGTCTGCTAGAATTTTTGAAGACGAAATTACCAAGTTGCCAAGGGGAAAGGGTTGTTCTTTGGGTTTCCAAGGGAGATTGTTTCGAATGCCGGTCTTGTGGTAATTACCAAGGATAGGGGTGAAGGGGGGTTGTACAAGGGGAAGGGCTCCCTAATAAATGTTAAGGGAACTTCTCCCCCAAACCCTCCTCTTCCTGCTCCCTTATCTGGAATGTGACTAGTGATGGTGAAAGGGGTTGGGATGGGAATACATGGGCTTTGTGCCTCTGGGAATTTGCAGTGCAGACGCCCTCCCCCCTACTAACCCCCTTCCCCTTACCCACACCATAGGGACCCATCATTCATTCAGCCCTTCCTCTCCGCCCTTTTGTGTTGTGTGCAGTGCAGTGAAGGGAAAATACACCCTTTCCTTCCATCCTTTCTCTCCCTTCAAATGGGGGCCTCTCCCTCTCTAACCCCTCCCCCCCCCCCCCCACTAACTAAAATATTTCTCATCCGGCCCCCTTTTCCTTTTTAATGTGCAAACTTATCATTAAATATTATTATACTTTTTATTTTTGTTTTGCTGCCTCCATATACTCCTTCTTTTCCTTGATAGCTACACTTTCACTATTCGTCTCCTCTTTCTTCTCCATTAAAAACTTCTTGTTTTTGATTTTGATCCTCATCATTTTCTTTTATTCTTCTTCAATTTCTTCTCCTTCTTGTCCTTCTCCATCTTCTTCCCCTTCTGCAGCTTCTTCTTCTTCTTCTTATTCTTCTCCACTCTCCATTGATCTCTCAATCAAAATTTCTTAGTGGTATCCTTTAAAACTAGCACTTCATTTCTTTTATATATTCCTATTATTTTCTCCTTACAAGTATTATTATTTTTATCTTAACATAACTATAGTCATAATTCCTTAAATAATTTAGAGCACTCGTGACTGTGTTTGATTTTGATTCTTAATTAATTTCAATTGTTTGTGAGCTTCAGTTAAATATATTTATTCTTATTTTTTTAATTCTTCTGTTTTAGTTGCACATTTAGTTTTAGCGTTAATTATTTTTATTTTCCTTGCAAATAACTTGAAGTTTTTTCTTTAAATCATATCATGTAATTCTCTTCATTGCAAATCAATAATCAATTTCAACACTATTAACTTATTCACTTGCTATTGTTTAAATGTTAACGCGTTATATCTCATTCGTAGACAATAAAGACTTTGCTGATTATTCTGTCAAATATTTTACTAAAATTTATTCTCTTATTTTGCATAGAATAATTTTAGTAGAGTTTAATGATAGGTTGAGTGTATGATAGGGCTGCCCTAAATCCGCCCTTTTGTATAAATGCCGCTCCTGGATATCACAATTAATTTATTATGCAAACATTCTTATTAATCTCAGACTCGGTAATCAAACATACAAAACAGTGTAATAGTAACAGTGTAGACGTATGTTTTGTATCTATTTTGTAACATCGTATATCTTTCCATGAATCTATGTGGTGTCATTCATTGTAAGGTTGTTGACATTAGTTATATAAGTTATACCTTTACTCAAATAAAGCTATCTGAATCTCTCTCATTCTTTTTCTCTTCCTCTCCCACACACACTACTACTACTCACACTCATTCCGTCTCACACTCACTCAATCATTCCCTCTCCATCCTCTACATCGTAGTAGGGTAGTACTACTCGCTAGATCTAGAGCTAAGACCATGCCGGGACCCTCGAGATTACATACCCTGTTCCCTCTTATCTAGACTGCCGGTTCAGAGGGAGCGCCTCCACTCGGTAATCCGGCCGGCCGGGGGTCAAGACCGCCTTCACCCCTTTCCCACACACCCACAAACCACTATGGTGAGAGGGGTAGGGTCATGGCACCCCATTCCAATATTTCAAAGGGGCTCTCGACCCTTCTGGTGCCTGCCTGCTTGATTGCATTCCATCACACACTATAAACACTGGAATTAACTTTTTTTTCAATTTCGAAACTAGCGTGGGGTCAAGTTAGACCCCCACCTTACCCTCATACTCTCCCACAAACCCCGAACTGAACCCGAATACCAAAATACTGGTATGTGCAATTTCGATTTCGAAAACACTGATAAAAAAGCATACTCATTAAACTTTTTCTAGTAATTCGGTAGAGTGTTTATATTTTAAACACATATTATCCGATAAATTTGAGCATGATCTGGGCCGTCAAAAAAACGCATTTCTTACAAAGCAGAAAACCTTGATCCACCCGTCACTCTTTTAGCCGTCGTCATAAATAAGTCTTTTTTCTTAATTTTGGATTTTAGAAAATTTTAGAAATTTTTACATAATATTATTAGCATAGACAGTTTGAGCATGTTTGTCATTAATAAGTTGAGAGTAATTGATAATATTAGCTTATGCAACGTTTGCATTATGCCAAGAATGAGGTGTAACTTAGAACAAGAGCGAAGTGAGTGTCCCAAACAACTATTGCTTGGTCATCGTAAATGAGGGGATGGAGTTATAAACCCCTGGATTGGCCTATGGTTCTGAATGATAATTCTTTAAATGCTCAATTATTAGAAATAGATAGAGAGAGAGAGTGTGTGTGTGTGTGTGTGTGTGAGAGAGAGAGAAATAAAAAGTGTGTGTATTTTAAACATTAAAAAAAAATATTATAAAATTATTTTATACAACAATTATATTTAAAACATTATTTGAAAAATTGTATTTAAAAGGAAAAAGAATAAGATATAGCATGAGAAAGAGAGAGCGAGTGAAACAGAGTGTGAGAGAAAGAGTGAGTGAGTGACAGAAACAGCTCCTGTATAGTTGAAGGGGAAGAAGTATTTTTACAGATAAGACTGGTTGGGAGCGAGGAAATAGTTGGGTGTTCGGGGGGGGGGGGGGGTAATGAATGATGTGGGTGGCAAATGCCAGATGATAGGGTGAGGGTAGGTTGGGAGGGGAGGGTTTCAACCCACCCCTCTTTTCAAAATATCAATCATTCTCCCCCCCCCCCCCCGTCAGGATTCCTAGCCCAACGAGGGGAGCCCCCCCAAATGGAATGGCTAGGGCGAATTTTACACCAACCTCCCCAACACCCTCCTGCACTTGCAACACATTCTGTCACACTCTTACTCTCTCACACAATCTCTCTCCTTCCTCATTCTCTCTCACTCTCTGACATAAATAAAATGCACAGTGAACGTGGTGCACCTGCTGTTTGAAACCCTCCCCCCCTTGCCGCCAAGGCACTCCCTCCAACCATGTGGAAGAAAGGGCATATGTTGTTCAGAATATGTATAAATGCAACTGGCTGCATTATATGCATAATTCACCTACACTTCCTGTTTCATCTCTCTGTCATCTCACTCTCTCTCTCTCTCTAAAATTCAACCTATAATCATTGGCTGCTCACGTTTAATCAATGGCATAGACTTCCAATCAATTCCAAAAATCTCTATTGATGGGACTAGTATTTCCTATTGCAAATCAGTAAAAAACTTAGGAATCACAATGAATCCTGCTCTTGACTGAACATGTTGTAGGTACCTGCAAAAGAGTTTTCTCTGCCATGCACTCTTTGAAGAAAATGCAAGACATCCTTCCTAGGCATATCCGACTATTACTTGTCAAAACTCTCATTTTCCCAAACTTCATGTACTGCAATTCAGTAATAAACGATATGACGGTAACACTTAATGAAAGGTTGCAGCGTAGTCAGAACTACTGACTGCGTTTTGTTTACTCCCTACAACGTCATGAGCATATAACCCAATCTTACATCCATAGTAACACCTTAAAATTACATGATCAGAGAGGCTTATCAGAGTACTTAAACTTCTAAAAAGCATTCTCAACAGTGGGACTCCTAAATATTTTAAAAATGATTTTAAGTTTGTGTCCGAAGGTAGGAGAAACAACGTTTCACACACCAGAAATGGTGACAGAACTCTTAGGATGCCGAATCACCGGACGACACTTTATACTAAGTCTTTTGTTTTTAGCGCATGTCGTGCTTGGAATCTACTCCCACTTTCAATTAGGAATCATGAGAGTCGAGCGGGCTTCTCCCTGTATCCCGGCCTTGAGGCAACTGCATGATCAATGATACTATAATCCTTTAAGTTAATTTATCTATTTATTTTTATAATACTTTTTTCTAATCTACACATTATTTTTAATTTTCTTTCATTTTTTGTTCTAATATATAGGTAAAATTTTTAAATTTTAATTTATCTCATTTGAATTGACGCATCTTACTTAGATAACCCATATTAGAGAATTTCATCCATATCAATGTAAACTAGTAGGACAATGTAAACTAGTAGGACATGAGGTAAAAGGTTAAGTGTAAGAATGGCCCTAATGGCCAAGACTTCGCCTCTTTGTGTAATTCATATCTCAGATCCAAGCTCTCTTTTTATTTTATTTTTTTAACAATCACATCTTTTAATTACTTCTGCTGTACAGAACCTTAAAAAAAATATTTGTTGTATTTAAAATCTTTTCTATACAAACTATTCAACCGTTCACTGTACTATCACTTGAACTATGGGATCTGAGAGTTGCTAATATTAATAATACTTTTATCATTTATGTACATTATAAATTCTATAAGAACTAATCTATTTAATAAGAGAGAGTAGGGGTGTGTTTGTATAGGCTATGTGTGATTTTTATTGTCTTATAGATTTCAAAAAAAGGGCAACGATTTGGAACACTAAATTCTTTCAGAATTTTTAATGTTAATGTTTAAATTTTACTGTTTTAAAATGTGTTAGATGCATGAAGCTCATAGAACACTGTCAACGTGATACATCAATATGGTGATAATATAGAGATACGCCGATATGTCTTGAACCAGACAGCAGATTTAGCTCTGTATCACTATTACAGCAGCTCACCCAGCACCATGCGTGCTTACTTATTGTGTGTATTGAGCTTTCCAGTAATACATTATTCTGAAGAACAACACAAAACTATCTAGGTGGGTAGAGCTGCAAAGTTGCTAAAAAGTTTACTTATAAAAAAAACACTAAAAATTCACATCATCAGAGCAAAAAACAGTTTATTATGAACTTTTCATTTCAAACAGATGAACTGCATGGTATTTCACTCACTTTTCCCAATCTCATATCTATACATCGCAACGTCTATCTAACTTATTTTTTAATCACGTTTATCATTTATTTTCCCCACTATATTCATGAAAATTACGGATAAAGATGTGTAAAGTACAAACCAAAATTCTAAAACTTGATAAATTGTAGAATCTGTATCAAACCAGAATTTTCTCACTCACACTCTCATTTAATCTTTCTCAGACACTCTATTTCTTTCTTTTTTTCACCACTATTTCTCTTTTTTCCCCATTCCCACACTTCAGCAGACCTTCGTCAGTACTCTCTGACATTCTGGAATGTTGTCCTTGAAAGTATTATGGAAACCTTTTCTCGGTCACTTTTTTTTCTTCTTCTTTATCTCATCTCAGTATCCCCCTCATCATTCACCAACAATTCATTCTCTTCCTTTGCCTTCTTCTCCTCCTTCTACTTCTCCCAGTCCTCCTCCTGCGCCTTCTCCTCCTCCTACTCCTTCTCCTCCTCCTCCTCCTCCTCCACCACCACCTCCTTCTCCTTCTCCTCCTTATTATCATCAACCTCTTCATACTCCTCTTCGTTCTACTCCTTACTTCATCTCTTCCACCTCCTCATCATCCTCCTACTCCTCCTTCTCCATCCCTTCCTTCTTCTTCTCCTCATCCTCTTACCGTCCCTAGTCCTCCTCCTTCTTCTTTACAGCCTCATCATCAACATGCATCTTCTTCTTCGTCTAACAACCAGAGAGACCCTCTTGTCACATGTTTCTAAGGTGGTTGAGAGCTCTGCCCTGTCCTACAAAGTCACAGGAAAGGACCCCCAAAAGACCTAAGAAAGCAAAAAAAAGGGAAAATAGAGGGTTGGCTGGTAGTACGTATTTGGCTGCAAGTATTTATCCAGACAACAAAAACCAATCGGACTTATCCCCTTTCCTCTTTACCCTTCCATCTTCACTCCCTTGCCCCTTCCATCCATCCACTCTTCTTCACCATCTATCCCTGATTTCAAAAAGCTTTCTCGGTCCGCTGCTTGTTTTTGCCTGCATTCTTATCTTCAGCTCCAATTCCTTCTTTTACCTTTCTTCTTTCCAATATTCTTCTTTTACTCGTTCTCTATCCTTTCTTTTTTCTTCATGCATCTTTTTCTTCCTCTTCTTCCTCTTCTTCATCATCTTATCTCTTTCCCTATGTCTTTCTCTATCTCTTATTTGTCTTCCTCCTCCTCCTCCTCCTCCTCCTCCTCCTCCTCCACCTCCTCCTCCTCCTCCAACTCCTCCTCCTCCTCCTCCTCCTCCTTCTCCTCCTCCATCACTTTCTCCTTCACTCTTTCTTCTCCTCCTCCTCCTCCTCCATCACCTTCTCCTTCTCTCTTCCTTCTCCTCCTCCTTCTCCTCCTGCTCCTCCTCCTCCTGGTACATTGAATATATGAAATCTTTCGCACACAGAGGCAGAAATTTTTTCGGGTGTAGCATCCAAAAATAGGTTGTTATCTGCATAAAAGACACAAATAAATATTTTGTTTTAGTTTAATTTGCGAATTCTGGGGTGAGTGCAACCCCTTTATTCTCTCCTGGATTCACCTCGTTTCACCCGAACCAAACTATATACCGAATTTCTTCTTCAAACTACTTCTAATATTAGTACTTAATAATTAGGTAATAATTATTGAAGAAAAGAATAATTACAATTTATTATATTTGAGGAGTTCAAAATTGATAAATTATGTACTGTATATTTGGCAGTTAGCAAAATTGTCAGTTCCTTTTTAAATCCAACTTGTGATATTGGCCTACGAGCTGTTATCGCTAAGTCTAAAATGAGTCTACAGAAGGGTCACTGTAGTCTAGTGGTTAAGGCGCTCGACCGGCAATTGGGAGGTCCGCGGTTCGATTGTCGGCGGTGACTGATATTTTTGTGTAGCAGCACAATCGATTTCCATCAGCTATTCAATGCTGTTGTTTAGGTATAATTGATAGCTCTTCGAGGAATTCGAAATTGATAAATTATATTCATTATTTTTTATTCAATGATTATTTAAAAGAGCTCTTTCTGCTGCCCTCCACCTCAATGGCAAATTTACACCTGTAGGATCCCTCACTATTGAAAAGGTAAGCTTGTCACCAGTCGCCTTCCTCAGTGTGGCACCAGCCCAAGATATTTGGACACACTTAACAATCAACCTTTATTTAATAGGTAATTTCGATCAGCGAAGTAGACTGATGAACCTTCCTTCAGTGTCTCTTGACTCGAGGGAATCTTGAAATGCATGTGTACTAAATACATTTCAAGAGTTCCTCAAGACAAGAGACACTGAACGTCGTTCATAAATACGACCCTTTTCGATTATTTGATAAGTGGTGTTATGGCTGGGAAACATGCAGGGTTTTTCTTTAAAAAAAACTTGATAAGTTATTTTTTCCAACAGTAAAACGTGACTTCGCAGTTAGATGGTAGTTGAGCCTCCTATCTGTGTAATGCAGTACTCTTGATGTAGGTACATTATATCTGTAACACTTACTCATTCACTTGCTCGCTCTTGCTCTCTCTCTCTCTCTCTCTCTCTCTCTCTCTCTTGGGTTAAGAGTTGAGTGGGGAAGAGAACTTTGAGTTCTAACTCCGCCCTTAATAGAGGCAGTTTACAAATCAATCAATATCACTCTCTCTCTCACTCTCTCTCTCTATTTTACTCGTTTTCTCACTCACTCCCACTTTATCACTCTCACACTCTCTCTCTCTCTCTCACTCACGCCCACTCACTCTCTCTCTCTCTCTCTCTCTCTCTCTCTCTCTCTCTCTCTCTCTCTCTCTTACAAACGCTCTTTACTTACGCTCTTATTCTCCGCATCAAGACTCTGAAATGCAATACTGTTCAGTAAGGTGATATCCATGACAGGAAGAGCTAAGAAGTAACTACAAAAATACAGAGTTTTGTACTGTACTTAATTTTCTGACTAGGATTTAAAAGAGTTACTGTACTTCCATTGTGGGGGGGGGGCACATGTTCCCCCAGACGGATAGAGGATACACTAGATATAATATAATTATGAATAAAGAATGCACTAGCGATAATTAGTAGCGGGTATAGGGATATCCCCCTCAAACAAATAGCAGATACACTGGATATGGTCGGAATAGCTATAGATACAAGTATGTATAATCAGTAGGGGGTCTGGGGGACATGCGCCCCCTCAGATGGGGAGAGGACACTGGCAGAGGAGATATAATAGGAATACGACAGTTGTAGAATAAAGAATACACTAGATACACGGTATACAGTTGTGGGTCTGTGTGTGTGTGTGGGGGGGGGGGGGGTGCAGGGGCACGTGTCTTATCAGAGAGAAAGAGGATACACTAAATATGATGGGAATAGATATAACCAGTGACGGGCTATGGGGGCACAGGAGGAGGGGGAGGGAATACACTAGATATAATAGGAATATCAATAAAGAATACACTATACTCCACACCCCAAAATTAGGAGGCTCAAAGAAATTGTGAGTCATCAAGCACCCATCAGACTTGTAGACTACATGATGAAAGTAGTGTTGTCAATTTGCACATTTTAAGGTTGGTGACTCTCTGCAATCAGCTAGTGGCATGTTCCTATACCTCCACAATTTTCCAGAGCCGCCTATAATTTGGTGGCATGAACTATAGGTATAATCAGTAGTGGGTCTAGGAGGACAGAAATGCATGTGCCCCCTTAGACAGAAAGAGAGTACATTAGATATAATAGGAAAATGGATGAAGAAAATACAATATAAATTAATCAGCAGTGGGTCTAGGGAGGGCACATGGGATCATGAAATATTTTAATGAATTATTCTAACAAAACTTGGACATGACCTAGAATTTGGGCTCTTTAAGTTGTTAATTTGTGTTGTGAAGTGATGGGCAGTATTTGTAGAATAGCTGATACACAATTAACAAATATAATCTGTAGGAGCCCTTTTTTTGTATTTCACTTTATCACCTGAAACGTGTGTAATGTAGCCTACGGTAGTCTACTTTGTTTCAACAATATTTTTATAATTTCCAAAGCTAGACTCAACGCTAAAAAGACCTATAAAAAGCAATAATTCCATTTAAAAATTTTTAAATTTCACTAGGGGAGAGCTCCGAGACCTTTCATTTAGCTTTTGGTTGAGGGGGGGACTGATTATTCCATGCTTGAAAATCCCAATAATTTTATATTAATTGTATCCCCAGAGGAGAAAACCGGATCCCTTTTTTATGAGTGGCGGGGCTTCATTATACAGGATCCCCCAAAGGTATAAATTTAAATTCACCTTGGCATATGCCCCCCATAGAAAACCAAAGACGTTCTACTCTACTATTAAAAACTGATACGGTAGCGGTAGCCTATGAGAACAGAGCCCTCTAGCGAGTAACATTTCAGTTAGATGCAGTACTCTTTGTACTTTGTAGTCAGTGCTCGTAGGCAGTCAAAATGTTTTCTCTAACCTAAAATTCATTGAACGACAACTATGCGGTCTCAATAAAATCAACATTATCTCATTAAATTATTATCAATCGTGTTCGGTTATTGTGCGAATTAATCATAATGGAAAGTTTTTAAACGAAATATTAATTTCAACCAGTGATATTTCTCGTTACAGTTCCAGTAAACAGCATGTTCGTTTTGAGTTTAGTTGACGGGCTGCACAGTGTTTATTTTTATATTTTAGTAACGTGATAATTTTGTAATGAACGTAATTGAAAGTTCATATTACATCAAGATTTAGTTATCAAAATGTTCATTCTAGCTGAATTCAAAGACGTTGTTAGAACTCCACCATCTTCATTCAATTCAACTCTACAGTCTTCAGTGTCTGACTATCTTAACGGAAAATTAGCTAATAAGGTAAGTTTGGAAAATAAACTGCTGGTCAGTCATTCAATTTTGGGTTAGTATTTATTAATTTACAATGATTTCGATCGTATTGTCTTGAGCTCGAATCTCATTCAGCCATGCTTCGTATTCGTCTTGGGCTCGAATCTCATTATTCAGCCATGGATGTTTCTCCTCATACGCCTATTTATGTCATTATCCACGCATAAGTCTCAAGACTCATATGGAAAAAAGGCTGCAAAAAAGACTCCAATAAAATAATTACTTATTAAATTGAGTACGCAAGTGTGTGGCTCCATAGTATCTGAAACTTTTCAGACTTTTGTACAAAATATTAACGCATGGATGTGGTAGGTGAAGTTTACCTATGGTACTGAAAAGCTCGCAGGAACTATGTCTAGTTGATTTATAAAAAAATATTCTTACATCATTCTTTTGACCATTGAACACTGTCTTGGTTACGGCGAATTTCCCAAACACCACATTTCAAAGAAATGAAGTAATTCCCATATTATCCGTGAGAACCTTTTATCACCCACAAAAACAAGCTGAGTTCATATTCTGTATGTTAAATATATTTCAGATCATTCATACATCTACATACCCAATGTTTTTTAGATACATTGACAGTCTCTGGTCATTCGGTGGCTATCAATTCAGAGCGCGCTATTTACAAGTGAGTGATCAGTTCTTTATAAGTAAGTGTGATTGCACTGTTTGAATCCAGTACTGAACGATACAGGTTGATTCAAAGAAACAGTAGGTTTTTGAAGCTGTGTTGTTGACAGTTGGTACCACAGGGTAACTTATGCCAGCCTTTCAGCATACCCTGCCATTTAGTTATCATGGATTTTTGGAGTGGTGCGCAACATACATTTGTGATCAAAGAATTTTACAAAAACAATGACGGTGTGGAGGGAGCGCGTAGAGAATTCCTCATAATTATAATTCAGGACGCCCCGATCGTGCTTCAGGCAATTAAAACATGGATATCTACATGGTAATGTTGTTTGCAGTATTTAGATTTGCGTGTGCTGATGCTGATGCCCCCCCCCCCCAAAGTTATGTACAGCCCAGAAACTTTCGCAAACTCATGGGACTCTTATTTGGATGCCTAGAGTGGATTAAGTTCCAGCTTTGTACCAATTTTTGTCCACCAAAAGTCTGCCTAGTATTCTGATTGGTCTACTGAAAAGTGAAAGTAGTGTTGGAATATCTTCATTATGATACTAGTTTGATAATGCATGGAATAAAGTAAGCTGTATTGACACCGCTTTCTAACCTCTTATGTCTATTTTATAACTAAGCCGTAGATGAAGGTGTTTGCAGTCCTGGTGATGCAATCAGGGCGTCATCTCTAAAATCACTCTGGCAGGCTGCTTCTTCTGCGGTCTTGAGTTCGAATCTCGTTTAGCCTTGGATGCTCTCACCTTATCATACACCTCATCACCCACGCACAAGTCTCAGACTCATGTGGGCATCATCCGGCAAAAATATCCAAATATATTATCAGAAATTATTATAAGATACTTATGTACCTTTTCTCAAAAACTTAGCATTAAATCATATAAATTACAAGATAAATCAAAATTAATTAACAGGTTGGTATAACTGGTAGTGAATATTCCTTTAAAATGTGTTTATTTGTCGATGTAGTTATTCATTACTACAAAAGCTGAGTATGTAATAATAAATGAATGAAAATATGTTCACAGGTGCTGTACAATGTAGGCCTGTGCATTTCTTTGTTCGACATTCAAGAGCTGGACAATTCCTTTATATTCCCTGGTGATGGAGCAGCTCATACAAAGGTTGTATTCCGCTATGTAGTTTTTCGACCAGCCATTGACGAAGTAATCATTGGCAAAATACGCTCTTCATCCAAAGATGGTATTCACGGTATGCTCTGTCATATTATTCTTTCATTTCTTTGTCATCCACTGATGAACTAAGTTTTTGGTGTTGTAGTTCCATATACATTTTTCACCTGATATTTAAACATAAATAATTATTAAAAAAGTTATTTATGTATTAAGAGGAACAACTTTATCACTCGAACTAAACAGTTACCACCTGGCATATAGTAAAGTCTGGTAATTTTACAAGAGTGATAAAGAAAATTCATACAACATCTTTCCTACAACTGCTGTTATGGATTTCCATTCAATAGTTGTTTGAATGAATGAATGAATTTGATGAATTTATTTGCTAAAAGTTATTACAAATAAACTACAAAATAAACTACCGCACTAAAACTTATAAAAAATAAAATCTGCTATATACTATAATTATCAATTATTGATACAATAAAATAGAGAAACTAAAATAATCTTATCCTAAATTTCATTATAGGTAGGAAGTGGCAATGACACCAGCAAAAGGGAATATCCCTGTGCGCCAGTGTGAGTCGCATCGTCTATATTATTCTTTGTGACATCAGCAATCATCAATATCATCACTGTGTTATCATTACTCTGTATGTATAAAGTTATTCATAAAGTTTATTATTATTATAGGAAGCTCAATAATGAAAAATAATTTAACTTTAGCCATGAGTTAATGGCTCTTTTCCTATGCTTTATGTTTCGGAAATTATTCGGTGGAAATTCGCTTTCTAATATATTTATAAACTTACTGCTAATGTAGTGGAGTTGTCTTCTAAGAAGGGTTGAGTTGGTAACATATAATTTATATTTTTTTATTGTATTTGGTCTTAAACTGTAATTTATGTTATCTGATCGTGGAAATTTATTCTCGTATTTTAAACTGTAATTTGTGATGCAACCAAGGTATAACTGTCGTATGGTTTGAACGTCGAATTCGTTGAACAATCTCCTACTATCATAATTATAGTCTAGGCTTTTTTAAAATTGTTTTTATGATAAATTTCTGTATAAGAAAAAGTTTATTAATATGAGTGTTGAATGTCCCACCCAAACAATTATACTATATCGTATTAAAGATTCTACTAGTGCTGCATATACTTGCCTGTGTTCAGAGAGAGACAGCACATTTTTTAATTTGTAGAATTAGTAAGATAAATATTTCAGTCTCTTATACAAGAAATTTAATGGAAGTCCCACTTGAGAGATTCGTCCACCCATATGCCGAGATATTTGAGGTTTGCTTTTCTATAGATAGTAGGACAGAAGTATTTATCAATGTTTGGTTGACCATTTAAAAGACAGTTTGAGTGAATTTTTAAATTGTAATGGTTATGTGGTTTACCTTCTCTATTTGCTGATGAAGTGATAAGATTTGTTTTTTTTTCACATTTAAGCTCAAAGTGTTACAGTCCATCCAGTTCTTTAAAATATTTATATCATGCTCTGCAGCTTTAAATATATCATACCAACTATTTTCAGAAAACATAATCATTTAATCATCAGCAAATGAGGAAATTTTTCCATTTTTTTAGTTTAATATTTAAAAAATCATTTACATACATAATGAACAAAATTGGCGAGAGTACAGTTCCCTGAGGTAAGCCGTAACATGACAGTTTCTCAATACTTTGGTTGTTATTTATTGTTAAAAAGGGAGATCTGCCTTCCAAATAACTTCTTATGAACCTGAAACCATACTTCTCCAGTTTATTGCAAATTTTATCATGTGGTATGGTATTGAACGCTTTGGATAAATCCATGAAAACTGCTAGTGGTTTTTTCTGGAATCAACCATTTCTGTTACATTATTTACAAAGAATGCTAGGGCATCATCTGTACTTTTATTTGGTTTGAAACCATATTGGTTTTTATGTATGATGTTATTAATTTGTATGAACTTCATTATTAGTTTTTTAAATATTTTTTTCTAATATTTTGGCAAGGTTGCTAATTAAGCTGATTGGTCTGTAGTTTCCTGGATTATTTTTATCGCATTTTTTGAAAATTAGTGTAATGTTTGCTATTTTAAAAGAATCTGGAAATACAGCGCTCTCAAAACATCTATTAATAATATGAGAGAGGGGTCCAGCTATTTGTACTGCTATTTGTTTTAGTGTTCTTATCAATATTATCAGGCCCCGGACAAGAGTTATTTTTAAGAGCTTTTATAGTTTCTATCACCTCCTCTGGACTCACGGAACTGAGGAAAAAAGATCTCTTTACATCGTTGTTTTTCTTATTAGTGAAATCTGTCATGGAAATGTTCTATTTGATCTGAGCCGCCAAATTTTTACCAACTTGCGAAAAATATCTATTTACTTTGACTGAATCTATTTCTGGCTTATCATTTCTATTTTTGTTATCATCTATAATTTCATTTTTTCGTCCATAGTTTGCGTTTATTACTCTTACATTCCTCTATTCTTGATTGATAATAATTGGATTTTGCTAAATCAATTAAGCTATGCAATATGTTCTTGTATGTTTTCAGATCTTGTTTTAGTTTTGTATTGAATGGTTCTTTGATGTTTTTCTTGTACAGCTCTTATTGATTCTACAAGTCCAGACGTTATATATGGTTTTATAGGCTTGTATTTATGTGAAATGTTTATTTCTTGACAAGAATCTTCAATACACCTAGTCAATACCGTACAAAATATTTTAAACAATTCGTTGGTCATTCGATTGATCTTCATAAATACTCTCCCATTTTTCATTACTCATTAATTCCTTCAATTTTTCATAATTTACTATTTTCTTCTTGATTGAGCAGTTGGTTTTATTCTCTTGCTTTGATTTATTTATTCCCAAATGAAGAGTAACCGAATAATGATCTGTAACAGTTGTTCTCAATGTGTCTCCGACCTCTATGTCAAATACTTTATCAGTTTTCCTCAAAAATATTTGGTCTATAGACGACTCTGTATGATTTGAAATTCGATTTCTGTTCAATGCGCCATCATCGAGGTTATGAAAAATTTATCTGCCAGTAATCAGCTGGCAAGCTTAAATGTTTCCAACCATATTATTTATATAACATTCTCGTGTCACAGTTTTTGTTACCATACTCATCCAAATGGCTTAACCGATTTTAATGAAATTTTGTTTATACATTCGGTAGGTCTGCAAATAGGTTTTTATCTATTTTTGTTACTCCTAAGTGCTATCTTTTAATAAATATTCTTAATTTACTAATTTTTGACCTAGGTCGTAATTGCGCAAGTTATAAATCAGGTGTCAAATTTGTTCGAATAGGACAGTTTCACACATGACCGGCAGTCGGGTAAGGTTTTTAACCCAATCTAACCTAACCTAACGATACCTCATTTTTCAAGATTGGCCAACAATTAACATAGATATGCTAATTCTTGGGGTGTGTGAAAAACTGCAACCCGTTCCCAACCACCGCACACCATAAAAAGTAGCATATCTCTGTTAATTGTTGGCCAATCTTAAAAATGAGGTATCGTTGGATTTGCAATTAAAATATCTAAAAAAAGTTATTCAGTCAAATTTTGATATTATTAGCTATTATTAATTCAATCCTGTTCAAAGATTTTAAATGGTCACCATTTTGTTTTCTGATTAATTTTTTGGTATTTATATAGAAACGTTACTTGTCAAATTTTCCAACAAAACTTTCCCTATTTCAACCTAACACTTTACTGAATTATAATACAGTGTAATTTTTTGGGGGCAATGACTATTTAACATTGAAATCTAATTTTTCCAGTGGTACTATTTTTCTTAGGCGGAAGATCACATTTCCATTTGTGAAAAGCCGCAGTGTCAAAAATCACGATGTTCTTCAAGTTTGAGAATCAGCTGACTCACTTGTTTGGGGCACGGCTTTGAGGCATGCCTTCTCACAGTTCTAGTGAATTGTTAGGTTAGGTTAGGTTTGGTTATGCGCGCTTTGCGCGCACTGCATTTGGGGGCAGTAGTGATTTTTAAATTTTATATTCACTTGGTTCACATTGTTTTAAGATTTGGAACTCCTCACATGTTTACAAATTATCAATTTTTCAAATGAAAATACAAATTTTCATGAAAAATGTTTTTTTCGAAAATATCAATTTTTCTGTGAAATAGTCGCGACCCCCGAAAAATTTCAACGGATTATTGCTTCCTGGGGTGTGTAGATGTCACGAAAAAAAAAATCACCACAAAATTCGACAAGCAACGTTTCTATATAATTACCAATTTTTTCAATTGTTTCAACTGTTATAAAGCTGTATGCAAAATTGAAAAATTATACGTTCTATGATGTTTAAATCGAAAAATTACGTGTGAAAAAAACAAAATTGCGGCTGTGTGAGTAACTGAGGATTTTAGAAAAATTTTATTACGATATTTACTTTTGTTAGTGGTCCAGAAGTATTGGTAGAGAGTTCCGAAACACTCTGTATATGTATGAACTTGTGTATTTTTCAATTTGTTGATCTTTTTAATAATGAAATGAATTAAATTCTCGTATTTTTGTTCCATAACGATCTGAGTTGTTAATATTAACTTTTTCACAAGTTAGTTTAAAGTGACTGACAATAATATACATAAACAAAATTCTGTTTATTAACTTTTTATCGTAAATTCAACGACTTACAGTCAATTTTAATTGAGAATAAATAATTATTTTACTTCATTTTTGGCCAAACGTTTTCGAGTCATGTAGACTCATCTTCAAAGGCGTTCTGGATCGTCATTTTGGTTTTTTGGTTAGAAGAATTATTGTGTTTTTTTAGAATATGATCGAAAAGTTTTTGTAATTTAAAATTTAATTGTTAGGATGTTTTATCTATTGTGTGAGGTGTGTTTGTATATTTCAAATTGTTCTGAGGAATTGAGTTTTTGTCCTTTAGGTTTTATATGTAGAATGTGTAGATTCGTTGTGATGTCAGCAAAAGTGTGTCCAGTTTGAATGATATGGTCGGATAAAGCCAATTTCGTTTTTGTATTTAAGGCTTGGAAATGTTCTTCGTATCGTTTTTTTGAATGCTCGGCTTGCTTGTCGTGTGTAAAATTTGTCACAATTAGAGCAGTTCAGTTTTCAGATCCCTGGGAGATCGTATTTGTTTGAAATTAATGACTTTGTAAATGTACATACCTGAGAATGTTGAAATTTTAATATCCCTGAATGTGCTACAACAAGTTTCAAAAGTCTAGTACAGTATTTTCAAATAATTTTACGACGTGTTCCTCTTAAAATAAATATTATCTATTCTCGAGCTCTCTATTTTAATGTACATTCAAAGATGTGATAGCCGCGAGCCGTAGCAGGTATCTGTTCAATCAGATAGATAAGCTGCGTTCTCGTAGGTCCTGTTTGTAACGGTGACCGATTAGATTGGCCAGCAAAAAATACTCTGTTCTCTGCTGAAAATCACTTCCCGGTGGTTCGGAACCCAATTTGTATTTATTTTATTTTTTATGTTGTTTTGCAGTGACTTTGGGCTTTTTTGATGACATCTTTATTCCGCCCGAGAATCTGCAGCATCCTTCCAGATTTGACGAGCGGGAACAAGTGTGGATCTGGGAGTACGATGTTGACGGTGACAAGCATGATCTCTTCATGGATCCAGGTAATATTATAATTATTTTTGGTAGAACTGGTAACATGTCTTTATTACTGGTCAGGGACGACGATGCCAAAAGAATCGGTGGGGATTAACACAGGGGTCTCCTAACTTTCCAGTCTCAGGGCCAAAATTATGTTCAGTCTATTACATGGTGGGGGTATTGCATAGGTGTTCAGTGTATTCATGTAGCGTAGTCAGAGGTTAGACTCTTGATAATATAAATGGTACATTAAAGGTGAAGTGGGAAGAGCCCACTAACAACTCATGATAATATAAGATAAATTAAAGTGGGTTTGGGGCTAATCTGGTGGAAAGCTTTGAAAATAATAATCCTTATAAGTCCACATTTTGAGCGATTCTAGACATAAATTTTATCAATTCAACCCACTTTTTAAGTAAAAATAAATTTCATCTGGTTCTTGCAATGTCAATCGATAGGAGATCTCAACTTTCATTGTTCACTAAAAACATATGGAGGAGGCTTACTTGAAACTATTATCACTGTGCTATTTTTGATTCCCCACTTCAACTGATTGAGGTACCGTAAGTTGTACTTGAAAAAGGAGAAAGGGTAGAGTTCCGGAGTACTCCCCCAGAAACTTTTGATGAAATAATCCCTCCTAATTTTTAGCAAATCCAGACATTTTTCTGGTCTTTTTTCCAAAAATTGTCTTAACGCTCTTAAAATTCCAAAATTTGTCTTTGTGGGTGGGGGATCTGTCCCCATGCTGGCCAATCCAATCGGTGACTCTTACAGAGAGAACGGTCACAACAAAACATTGCTAAGCTGGTTCATTTCGAATAAAAATAATAAAAAAAATAGAAGAATATGACAAAGGTTGCCGCTTAGCCCAATTATCCACTTTATTCTTACAATACAAGCATTGGCGTTTTCATTATTGATTGTGTTGAAAATGTTTCTTCAATAATTTTAAATCATCAAAATATTGAGGCATGATAGATTATGAGATCTGTTGAACAAAAAGAAGAACTAAAACTTTTTTCAAGAACTGCCGATGTGCATTTTTTGTGAATTGGGAACCATATGATGTTTAAAGAAATAAAAGCAGTTGAATGGTGCATGTGCCTATTAGCAGAACTGATGATAATAATAATGTATTATTATGTTATGTAAATTTGTCGGGTCCATGGATATTCCGTTGTATCGGATTACTTGTGGTGCACATTAACGTGTGATGCATAAACAACCAACCTTACAACCTGAACTCAGCTCTGACCATTTTATTAAAAACTAGCAGGCTGCCCGATTCAATTGAATCTGGATTTCTGGAATGTGTAATAACCTTTGTACAATTTTAATTTAAAAGTCTGCCTCTTATCCGGTGTTTTCTTCTTCTTCCTCTTCTTTTTTCTTCTCCTTCTTCTCCTTCATTCCCTTATTCTGCAGCGTTAGAGCTTCGTCTTTTTCAGAGGATGAAGCCCCCATAGTTCTGAGATCTGTTCGTGGGTAATGAGTTAGGTGATGATGATTGATGGATTGGACGTGCATTTCTAGTTGGATTCCGAACCACCGGAAGTGATTTTACAATAGTCGTTCTTTGCTGGCCATTGCAATCGGTCACCCTTAAAGAGGGCCCAGGAGCCCGTCGCTTATCCTCATCTAACTGAACAGATACCTGCTACGGCTATCACTTACAGCTGACAGATAACAGCATGTAGCTGTTTATTATACAGTATTTCTTCTATTACAGAGTGATCTTTAAGTGGCGAACATGTAAATAAACGTTTCTGTAAATTATAGCAACCTCGTTGAATGATTATGATGGTTTCTTCATGATAGCCCATCCCATGTAGTACCGACAAAAAATCCAAACACCATTGAAATGGATACTGGTTACATCAAGTCTGTAGTGTTGTTGAATCTACTGCTTTATTTAAAAGTCGTTTTCTCAAGAGTAGAAAATCAAGCATAAAATTAATGCATGCAGTCCTGATCGAGGCAGCCATTTTGAGTATTTGTTGCGAAAATGCATGTAATTTGTCTGTATATACATTTTTTTGTTGGCCTTGTAAGGACCGCAATAGTTCAGTTATTTAATTATTATTGATGGCTTCTTTTCTTCTCCTCCACACTTCCTTCATTCTTTCACCCTGACACAACCTCCCTCTTCTTTCCCTTGACCAGTTCTCCTTCCTTTGATCTTCATGGAAAACTCCAACTCTTAATTCATTTTCTAATTCTGTACTTTATGTGATATCTTGTGTTGTTATATTTAATCCTATCATGTCTCTTTCAGCTTCCACAAACCACCTGGGCTTTGTCTTGTTTTCCTTGATCTATATTTTGTGTGTTTGCCTGTTTGTATTTAATCTGTAAAGATGCGCGTAGAAAGCCAGACTTCTTTTCCTGATTGTATCTGTGATTTTCTTCACGTGTTTGTAGATTTCCGCGTTGCTATGTATATATGATTTTTTCTCTCCTGGTTCCTAAGATTTTCCTGTCGATTTCTTTCTTCTGTCTCCAGCCTCTGTATATCCCCTTTTCTGTTCATGGTCAGACATTCTGCAGAATATAGGGCTTCTGGTCTTACAACTGCGTCTTAGTTTTGGGTTTTTAGAGATAGATTTTTTATTGTAATGTTTTTGGTAGTACCAAACCTCCCTTTTAAAAGCTATTTAAAAAAAGGCTATTCTAATTTTGTTGATTCTTTGGCTTATTTCTTTTGTATATATTGTACTAATAATAATTAATGTGTGCGAATACATATGGTTTAATTTTTTTACCATTCGATTACCTTATGTGCACGACTTAATGATCACTCTGTAGTAGTTTTTTTTTGTTTTTTGTTTCGGTTCGACCATTTAGAGATCAACGATTGTAGAGTATTAGAAGCA
Organism: Conomelus anceps; assembly: GCA_948455865.1. Classification (NCBI taxonomy): domain Eukaryota; kingdom Metazoa; phylum Arthropoda; class Insecta; order Hemiptera; family Delphacidae; genus Conomelus; species Conomelus anceps. The sequence goes on from OX418216.1 coordinate 44,971,511, forward strand.
CATTTCAATTCCTTATGGTTCTTCTTCTTTCCCAAGAGGCCTTCATCTGTTCAGAGTACCACTGTCTTCGTTCCTCCGTCCACCTAGTTCCTACCCTCCTGCTTTCGACCTGGAAATACCCCTTCACGACCTTCTCTTTGAATATTTCTCTGTTTGGTACTTCTTCAATTCCCGCTCGTTCAAGATCTTCCTTCACTTCCTTTATCCATACTTTAGTCGTTTTCATTTCAGTTTGTGAACCAATCTCTTAAAAATTCTGTCTCCCTCCATCCTCCAAACGTGCCCAAAATCTGTAGTAGTTTATTTAAATAAATGTATTATTTTCAACAAATTTCCTTCTGTTTTTCAGGTGTGAAAATAAGATTTCGAGTAACAGCAGAAACGTTTATTGAGACATGTCCGGTGCTGAATCCCGAAGCTAAAGAAGCGATTCCTGCTGAGCCACTGACTGATGAACCGAAAATCCCCTACTCTATTACAGTAAGTTTACAAACTTCAGTCACAAATACCATTCAATCTGCAGGAACGCACTACTCTAATGATGGTACATTATCCGTTTTATACCTAGTTGCTATCATACCATGCTGTTTTTATGCCATCGCATCATTTAGTTTAATAGTGTGTTGTTATCCAGACAATGATAGCTAGATTACAATTATTCAGCTAACAGTGCCAACTAAAATTTTAAATTGTAAGATCAGCTGAGCTTGAAATACCTATCTATATAATCCAAATACCACTCACTCATTCATCACAGTTTCTCAGGAACCACTCGACCAAAAACGATAAAATTTGGTACACGTATTCAGTAGGGGGACTAGACGCGTGCTAAGAAAGGGTTTCAAAATTTACCCCAAAATGGGCCCAAAATTGAAGATTTTTGAAAATTTAGGTGACAACAATTTCTAGAGAACCATAAGGTCAAATCAGATAAAATTTGGTATTCATGTTAAGTATCGGCCTTAGATGTACCTTGGAAAAAAGTTTCAAAATTAGCCCCAAAATCGACGATTTTTGAAAAGTTTGATGATAAACAGCCAAATATTTTGAAATTTGCACTTAACAGATGTCATCAACCTGGCATAATAACATTTCATCATACCCAGTCATATGTTTCCCACATATTGCAAGGCTCCGACTGTATGGTAGCCTACATGCAAAGTGCAAAGTCTTTTGCTGTTCAAAGACAGTGTAAATAACGCTACTAAGGGGTCTGCCATATGATAAAAACGGTTGACTTCTATCAGCTGTTCCTTTAAGCTGTTTGGCTGGCAAGTTCAGTAGGTTAGGTTTATTAATGAATAATAATTTGTTTCAAACAAAGCAAACTTATCCCGAGCTACCAAAATAATTTCAATAGCTGAAAGCCTACGTTTTTAAAAGTAAAAAAGTAGCAAAGCTGCCTGTTAGGCAATTGTGTTAGGTAAGTGTGACTCAAATCGAATATCAATATAGGCATTCTCTAACTAACCTGTCAGATTGATTTCATTCTGTCACCTTTCTCATTCCACACTCACACTTTAATTTCGAACTTATTCATTTTGCATCACAATGAAAATTTTTGAAAATTTAGGTGATTATAATTTCTTAAGAACCACTGAGCCAAATAAGATGAAATTTGGTATGCATGTCCAGTATAGACCCTAAATGAGTTTTAAAAGAAGGGTTTCAAAATTAACCCCAAAATGGGCCCAAAATTAACGATTTTTGAAAATGTAGGTGATTATAATTTCTTGAGAACCACTGAGCCGAATAAGATGAAATTTGGTATGCATGTCCAGTATAGACCCTATATGAGTTTTAAAAGAAGGGTTTCAAAATTGACCCCAAAATGGGCCCAAAATTAACGATTCTTGAAAATTTAGGTGATTATAATTTCTTGAGAACCACTGAGCCAAATAAGATGAAATTGGTATGCATGTCCAGTATAGACCCTAAATGAGTTTTAAAAGAAGGGTTTCAAAATTATAATTTTGTAACATAATTTATATTTGTAACAGTACATGAGCCTGAGAATTTTTGTGAAAATAGGTATTGATCAGAAAATCAACAAAAATTAGTTGTGAAATTAATGAACCATAGATTAACGATTTTGAAAATTTAGGTGATTATAATTTCTCAAGAACTACAAGGCCAAAAAAGTTCAAATTTTCAGCTGGGGTGCTAAACACGTGAAAAATAGGGTTACATGATTCATCTCAAAATTTAGGATTTTTGGAATTCAGTTGATCACAATTTCTCAAGAACCTCAAGGTCACATGGAGTGAAATATGATATAATGTATATGTTTTACTAAGACCCTAGATGCATACTAAGTAATGGTATCAAAATTCTCCCCAAAATCACCTATTTCTGTAAATTTATCTAATCACAATGGAAATTAGTTGGACCCCCGGGGGTCCAGGGGGCGGAGCCCCCTGGCTAGACGGTTAAGGCGAGCGAAGCGAGTCTGCCGGCTAGTAAATGATATGAGAGTGTGTGTGTGGCTTTATGGATTTCACAAAAACGAGAACGATTCGAAACTCTAAATTTGGCACAAATTTTCCTCTAAGATTATATGATTTAAGCTTCCTCTATGATTTAAAAATCATAAACGAAATTTCTGAATATCACATCAGCTATAGCAAGATAATAACCGAAAAATATGATATCACTATTTGAATTCAGAGCCTTTATTTCTTATCTCTCTGATTCTCCTACTCTCTTCTTCATCTACTTCTTCCTCCTCCTGCCGTTTTTATTCCACACCTTCTACTTTTCTTCTCCTTGTTCTCTTTTCTTCGTTTCTTCTTCTGTTTATTTATCACCATCATTTTCTTCTTCCTCAACTCCCATTTTTTATTTTTCTTCTTTTTCTCCTCCTTCTTTAATCCCTTATTCTCCAGTGCTAGAGTTTCGTCGACAGAGTACACAGATGTGTTCAGTGTGTGTATGTAATTCATATCCGATAGAAATAATCACTAAGATATATCTTTTTCTTAATTTTATACAGAATTATTATTTTTTTGTTACAGGCTACAATCAATGAACCTGGTCTTGGGCTATTATCCTGGTGGAGCTGATAGAGAACTTTCAACCGCGTGGAACTTGTTTTTAATTTTTTAATTCATTGTTTGTGATACTTTAATTTGTTAAAAATAAAATATTAAACACAAAGATTTTTTATTTTAGCACAACCCAAACTACGCTACACTGCAGCATTAATAAAATACTCATGTTTCCCAAACTCATAAAAATGCTCTCGAGTAGCTTCAAAATTATTCCCTTTCAGGCTTAATGTCTCAGTTAGTGTAGGTAACAGGCTCTGGATGAATTTCGTCGCTACTAAGGAGTTTTGAGCATTTGAAAATATGTAATTAGTTCTTTCTAGTTAAATTACTAGCCCTGTGTGGTAGATAGGAGCGCCAAATTTGGTAAATACCCTTCTCAGGCCAAGCCCTATCTACGGACCAAATCTGAGATTTTTATTGTTGCCTGTAAAAACGGCAGTTGCATGAATTTCCAATGCTCATATTGTGGTGGATGATAGTCCTTGACGAGATCTTCAAGAATATGTAATTAGATTGGCGAAATTCGCTCCCACGCAGGAGTTATGACCATTTAGAAAAATATAATTATTTCTTTCTAGTTCAACAGTTCTTACCCTGTGTGATTGCCAGGACCGCCAAATTTGGTGTAGACACTCCTCAGGTTAATCTCTATCTGTCTACCAAATAACAACCAAATCTGAGATTTTTACTTTTTTGCCTCTAAAAACGCACGATTGTTTTATGCGAAAAAATTAAAAAGCCCTCATACTGTGGTGGCTGATAGTACTCACAACCTTTATGAACATGTTCTTATATTGGCGAAATTTGCTCCTATTCAGAAGTTATGGGTATTTGAAAATTTAGAATTGTGTCTTTAATAACGCACGTTCAAGATTATAATAATTTTTAACTCAACACTCTTCCCATCTGCCTGTTTTATTCTAATGCGGGGAGATGGATAGAGTGTTCAGGTTATCATTATCGTTAAAATTAACACAGATTTGTGCAAACTCTCCATTTGAATGAATTGGCTAAAAATCTGTGTCATCACAAAGATATGGAAAGTGATAGCCATGAGCCGGAGCAGGTATCTGTTCAATCAGATTAGAAAAGCAACGCTCTCTTGGGTCCTCTCTGTAAGGGTGACGATTGGATTGGCTAGCAAAAAAACTGTTCTCTGCTGTGCTGTAAAATCACTTGTTGATGGTTCGGAACCCACCTAAAATGGTAGGTCCACTATGTTCCCAATAACATGGCTCAAGCGGCGAAGTAGAACTACCCGTAAGGGTCTCCCCAACAATAAAAGCCTCACACATTTACTTACTTTACTATCACAAAAGATATAAGAATAGGTAGAAAATGTGCACTTGTTCTTATATAATTATTATATTTTCTATCAAGACAATCAAATATACATTTTTATTTCGATATTCATATAATTAAAATGTCCAAATGTGCATTATAAACGAGGATAAAAATCAATTAAATAAATGTATCGTAATAACCACACTAACTAATTCACAAACAATATTATAGTATATAAAATGTCATCATTCACTTATTTATACACTCTCGCTTACATTTAGGTACACTTTGAGAAAGATACATAGATTTACAAGTTCGTTCAACACAACAAGGGACAGAAGCTAGGAGAAAAGTTATAAGTACAAGACAATAGAGAGTAGTTATTGCAATCAAATCAAACTGGTGCTTCTAAACTACATTATAATCGAAGAATTTATTAAAATAAAGTGTAAACAGTACTCTAGGAATTCAACAAATTTCCAACATTGGCTCACTATATTCATTTTCATCAAGAAAATTTAGATTCTCATCAAAGTAATGTGTTTTCAATCAGTATTTGGATACTTCAAAAAATAATTCTACATTCTTCAAGATTGTACAATAAATTGAAGGAAAAGCTAAGCGTGTTTTTCAACTCTTCTGAAAGACTTGACTTTTAATAGTTTGTTTAATTCAATATATACCATACTCAGTTTTTATTATTGAGAATTAACGAAAAAACCCCACTCATTATAAAATTCCTATAACTTATTCATTCTATATTTAAGCATAAATAATCGTTAAAAATACCTTACTGGTTAATTTAATACTTTATTTGTGTGGTAGCTATTCCGCATTGATGTAATCCTTCCTCAGACATTATTGGAGGTCTAATCCTACAGTAGTTTCACACATATAGCTATTTCGCATTGGTGTAATCCTTCCTCAGACATGAATGGAGTTCTGATCCTGCAATAGCTTTACTAGAGTAGGCTTCCAACCGTGTCTGAGAATGCTTTTCACTAATGCGAAATAGCTTCCACATAAGTAAGACTACTCACTAGTAAAGTATTTTCAACAATTATTTATGATTGAATATGATATTATTATTATATCATTGACAGAAAATTAGCAATTTAATTTCCAGAAATTGGCGAACAAAATTTAAAATTTCAACAATACTGAACAGTTAAAAAGCAATACTCATTAAATTTACCCAAAATTATTGATTTTTCACAAGAAAAGGAAAACTCTAAACATAACAATGCCAATTTTGACGTTGAATAAATTACATCGAAGTACTAAAATTTGTAGAAGCCAATACAAATATTTGTAAGTTTGTAAAGTACAAGTGTAGAAAATATTTTTAAATATACCATTAGACACAACAATGTCTATCTTTACGTTGAATTAGGTTACATCAGAGCTGAAATTTGTAATCAAATAATAAAAGGAAAGAATTGATAGAGTATGCTTTTGTGCATTCGATCTAAATACAAACTACAATAGATATTTTGTGATATTTTAGGAAATATTAGGAAAGAATTCTCAAGAATTCGGAAATATGTGCAATCTAACATCCACACACCAAGTAAAGCCACAGGTTGTTAGTGTGGTTATTAAAAATAAACACTAAACCATTCTGAGCAATGAACATAATAAATACAACCAAATGTAGTTGAAATTAAAGCAAAATTGATAATTTCCTTCATAAAAAATTGGGGGAAAAATAAATACCTATTATATTATCAATTCACAAAACGTATTTCCTAACATTCTAAAATTGGGAACGTTTTATGTAATTATAATAAATATACATCATAAAAATAATAATTCTGTTTGTAAAATAATGATACAAACAACAACACGGCAGAAAAGGCTGTTCTACATGCAGATAAGCATGAATTATACACAAATCACGGCTATTTTATTTATATAAAATAAATTCATTTTCTTCTGGAATGCATCTTCTCACACACTATACACATTACAAACAATTCAATAATTATTATTTTTCATTTATTCTCAATTATTATCGTTAAAATATTGTATACTAATCGTTTTTGCAGACAGTGATTGAACCTTAAGACATTGGGATATAAAAAGCCTGTGCAAACTTTAGTTTGTAGTATTACGCTTATGGGGTACAGTGCTGCCAAGTTGCGCAGTAGCCGAGCAAGCCTAATCACGTTTTTATACAACATGTTAACCTGACAAAAATTTAACGAAAAAAGACAACAGCGCGGTCATATTCCCATATTAAATAGCATTGCCATAAGACGCTGTAATGCAAGCTAAGGTTTGCACAGACTTTATAACCACACACAGCCCTAGTTCTGCATTGAAAATTGGATGCTGACATATTGGGGTCAACTTTTTTTGTAAACTGCCGTGGCTGCAATTATGCAGTTGCGGTTGTGTCATTGGTGTTGTTTTTTTATCTTTAATTTTCAAAAAATAATGGAAAATTATCATGGAAGAAAATTTAATGTGAGTTAAAAACAATATAGGATAAGTATTGCGAATCATTGAGACTTATAACGTTGAAAATCAAAATTTTCAAATTTAAGAAATACAACCTTTGGTTAGAAATCTGTATTGCATATAGGCTGCGAAAAGTGATTGTCGGCTGATGTAAGAGAAATTAACATCTTGAATTAAATAAAAGTATTAAATGTTTCTTAATTTACATTGGCAGTGCAGACAGCGAGTAATTATTATTCATTATAAATTATAATTTGCTTCAATGACTTGATTTTATATGCTTTATTGTCATTTAACCGGTGGTTCGGAACCCACCTAAAATAGTAGGTCCACCATGTTTTCCATATCATGGTTCAAACAGCGAGGTGGAACTATCCGTAATGGTCTCCCCACCAATAAAAGCCATAGGCTTATCATTCAAGTTTTACCTCATCCTCCACATTCTGGTTGCTTGGCTTATATTCGCGTCCCAACACATAGTTTCTATGGTGGGATGCTACAATTGATTAGCAAAATGTAGTATTGAATATATTTTTCATCTATTATAATTTAGCTTTGCGTTTAATGAATGTTCTTGGGTAAAAAGAAAAAAAATCAGAGAAGCCGACATCAGCGACAGAAACGCAGTAAAGATCAAAATGGTCAGAAGAAAGAAAGCGAAAATTCTCAGAACAAATGCGAGAAGTCTGGCCAAACAGAAAGAAAAATGATACGCCTTCCATAAGGGAGAATTAACCAATAATAATACAATACAGTAATAATAGTGTTAATAATGTGTTATACACTTTATATTGTGAATTTCATATTTTTGTATTTTGGCGAAATAAATATTATTATACTATATTATTATATTATAATAATACATAAAAAAGGGCGCCTAAAGGTGGCTCCAATATGTCAGCCTTCAATATTAGCCAATAGGCGGCCACTGATTTCAACATAGCATGAACCCAATCACTTCTACACATTTTGACAATTGCTATAGTAATAATAATTATTAATTAAAACCATCCATCATCCACACGCGCAATATTATTATTAAAAAATTGCTTAATTAGAAAACACTTTGTGTACACTCGCTCTTTCATGGAGGGTCTTTCAAGTTTTTGTCTAATAGTTTTATTTTTTTAATCATTTATCTATTTTTGATGGCAACACAATTTCCGCACGCACCATGGCACTCGATCACTGTTCGCGCGCGCTCGCGAACATTCGCGTGGACACACTCTCATACACCTACACACACACACTCACACAAGCACTTGATTAAAAAGCTAATCTCTTTTCCTCCTGGCGCCAGGCTTTTAACGTTGTTGTGCTGATATGTGCAGCTTATTAGTTGGTAGCGTTTTCCTAGCGATGGAACGTTGATTATGTCGACGTAAATTTTGTCAATTACCTCTTTCTTATTTACTCTAAACATTCTTTTCAGAGACTGTCAACGTCGTAAATGATCTATTGCGTTTTCCTAGCGACGCAACGTTTTTATTACGTCGACGTACATCGCCAATTACCTCTATTTTTATTAAACATTCTCATCATAAATTGTTACGTTGTAAATGTTTTCCTAGAGAGCAAATCATAAAAAGACCATTAGAAACTGGATAGAAATAATATTTTCCAAGAAAGCAAATTAAAAGAAATGTCGAACTAATCATATAGTGTAAAGGTATGTAATATGTTCTTTATACCGTATACATTGATGTATCTTGTAATAAAAGTAATGCTTTCCTGAAAATCTAATCACAGTAAAATTAAGAAACAGGTTGTTTCTTAATATTCAGTTTTATTTATAACAGAATTTTTGTGAAACAATTGATATTGTCAAAAACAGAAAAAACATTTTATTCCCATCACCTTATAGCGTTAGAATATGGTGATACCGTACTACAGGCAACCTCAATAAGCGTAGGGTATGCTCTATGCCAATAAGCATAGGTATAGAGAATAAATCATTAGATTTACGAATAGATATCAATAACATATAAATTCTGACTCCGGTGCCTTATCTTTCAATTACTCTGGTCGTTATTATGAATGAGACATAGTTGGAAAATTCTATCCACATAAAACTGATGGCTCATATAACCAGACCCTACTTAAACATAAAAACGCTGCTCTCGGAAAACATTTTCAAGCTTCTTCCAAACGTTTAATTCTATTACCGTTCTTTGCAACGGAGTTAGTCTATCGCTAGGCAAATACGCCTTGAAATAACAATTATTTTTGTAAAAATTTCAAATTTCAACGCTTTTGTAGCCAAACCCTACAACCACATAAAAAAAAGCTGCTCTAGGAAAACGTTTTACGCTTCTGTTGACGTTAAATTGTAATTACGTTTTCTGCAACGGAATATTTCCATCGTTAGGCAAACTCACATACAAAAAATAATTGTTGTAAAACACTCCTAAGCTTCTTCCAACGATCTATCGCATTTTCCGTTCTTTGCAACGTATTTTTTCATCGCTAGGCTAACGCACCTTCAAAAATGAATCAATATTGTAATGTAAACCAGTTTGTCATGTTACGTTGTGGCTGACTTTGGAATTATTTCCGTCTACTCGAAAGTGGTGTTAAACATGTTGAGATCTTCGAACGAAGTAGCAGCTCCGTGGTCCAGCATCTGCATCATCATGTCGGACAGCTCCTGCTGCTGAGGCGGGGGGTGTGCCCCACCGGGAGGTGGTTGCCCCCCTGGGCCACCCGCACCCTGGCCACCCCCACTTCCCGCTCCGCCAGGTGGCTCTGTTGTTTGACTAGCGCCTTGCCACGACCACATACCTTAAACAAAAAAATACATTTTCAAATCAATTTTATTTATTGTATTTATTAGCAAAACAATATTTATGATCCATAGAAAACCAAACAAAATATTCTAATTTTCTACTAATCATTATATAAGTGTCTTTATGCTATCCTCTGCCAAACTCTAACATTCCATCAAAATAAATTAAGGAAAGAAGGTACAGAAAGAAGGAGGAGAGGACGAAGATGGAAGAGAAGGAGAAGAAAGAGGAGATGGAAAAAGAAGAAGAAGAAAGAGCAGAAGAAAGGAAAAAGATGAGGAGAGAGGAAAAGAAGGAGAATAGACAGGGAAGAGGAAGGAAAAGAAAGGAAAAACAAAGGGGGAGAATATGGCAAAACAAGAAGGAAAAAAGAGAAGGGGGAGGAAGGAATGTAGAAAAAAAAGGAAGGATGAAGGAGAAGAAAGATAAGACGGCAGAGGAGTAAGAAGGAGAAGACAAATACAGAGAAAAAGGGGTAGATTGACAAGAGATAGATATTTTTATGATATATAGATTGATGTATTTAATAAAACATAAATTGTAGAATATTTTATAAATTTCGGACATTAGGTCCGATAATCTAGAGTTCTAGACTGAACCGTTGGCAACACTGGCGATCGTAAAGTAAAGCTATGACATCACCCAGCTAACAGTACAGTACTTTACTGCTTGCTCTTCAATATACAGCTGTTTTATAATTAGTCTTCAGCACGTGATGTAACTCTTTCAAGAATTAAGCTTTTTCTGAGGATTAAGCCCACATAGGTCTGAGATCTTTGCGTGGGTTATGAGTTGGATGATGGTGATAGATGAATTGGACCTACAGTTTTAGGTGGGTTCCGAACCACCGGGAATAGATTTTGCAGTAAGCTTTACGTAAGAAAAGTAGATTACCTGGTGGCGGTTGTGCATGATAGGCGGCGGCTGGTGTGGATATGGTGTGGTGCGTGCGTGCGTTGGTGCTGAGCTGTGTGTAGGTGGGTGCCGCGCCACTCGGAGACCGCGAAGGGCTCAGCTGTCCCCCTCCACCTGCCCCTCCGCCACCGCCACTACTATTACTGTACTGGTAGCCACCTTCACTCACCGGCTGCACAAACAGAAACAATTATTATTAAAAATGAAAATGTTGGATGCTAAGATACACACAAAAATAATAAGAAATAGACCGATATAACGGAGTATTCAAGGGACCGACTAATTTACATACGGGTTCTATTTTCTGAAATAAAGCTAGAAAAAAGTAAAAATGAGACTACTGAAGAGCTTCATTTATACAATAAATGAATATACTTCAATTAAGACAATAATTTTAATACAATAAAAAATGATAGCGTCAACACTTGCTCTATAAAAATAAAGTCTATAATTGGGCTAAGCATCAGTATTCATAATATTTTTCAAATATTTTTTTGTATTCAAAATTTACCAGCTGTCCAGTGGATTGATTTTTACTAGCCTAAACCTAGAGCCTATAATGGAAATCTGTTTTACATCATAATAATAATTATTATATTCGAACCTCAAACTCCAAAATCATTCATCAAAATCAAATATTAATCACTTCGTCCATGAGGAAGCATGTCTATATCTGGCATAAGGACCCATGGGGAAGAACATTTCTATCTGTCAGTTTTTTCAGGTCATGTATGTATATAGTATCATAGCCGATTCGACTGTAGGTGACTCTTCAAACCTCAAGGTCATACCTGCATAAAATGAGGAAGGTTGAAATAACATATTGCAAATTCTGCCCAACACTGAAAGATGATACCTGTCACACGTTTTTCACCAGTGTGCGCTTTTTAACAGAGAGAGAGAGAGAAAGAAAAAGAGAGAGAGAGAGAGAGAGAGGGGGGAAGGGAGGGGGGGGAAGGGCAACAGAGTGAAAGAAAGAGAGAGAGAGAGAGATTGAAGTCTGTGATTGGCGAATTAAACATTAAACCCAGACACAGTAACTGTTGTACTGAACTCGCAAATGTGGTGGGAAAGTGTGGCAGCATATATATTGAAATAGTTCTGATTGCTAAGAATGGGGAAGGATGTCTGCATGAATGACTACTAGAAAGCAGGAACAGATCATCAGATCATGAAATGATATAATAATGCACAACAGCCCTGACATGATGAAAAGCTACAGCGGTCCCAGTCAGGTATTCTACAGTGGCGAAGGTAGGTGGGATTTTAGTAGGAATCTCACAACTACCAGTGTGAATGGTGCCTTTCTAAAAGTTTTCTCCACCTAAAGAAAAAAATGAGGAAGCTACATACCAAGTTTCAAGAGACTAGAATAGTACTTTCAATAAGGTCCTTTTGAGTCTTTAATAAAGGAATTGAATCGTATATAATACCTGTCTAAGCGTCCACGCAGTTTGCGCCGGTTGCGGCGAGGTGGTAGGCTTGGCGGCAGCGGTTAGACGTGCGGCGGCAGCTGAAGGAGACGCTGTGTAGATGGGCGACGAGTTGGAGGCGGCGGCAGGTGGAGGCTCATAGCCACCCGCCGAGCCGTATAGCGCATGCGCACTGCCCGGCCTCTGCTGCTGCTGTGCCATGCCATGCGTCAGGTACACGTCGCGACGCTGCTGTTGCTGCTGCTGGGGACCCACACTGTAGTCCAGGCCTGAGAACAACACAAACATGAAAATGATTGCAGCTCTCTTTTTTTTCTTTTTCATCGGAGGATGAAGCCCACATAGGCCGGAGACCTGTGTGTGGGTAATGAATTGGATGATAGTGATTGACGAGTTGGACCTTCAGTTTTAGTTGGGTTCCGAACCACCGGGAAGTGATTTTACAGCAGAGAAACAGTCTTTATTGCTGGCCAAACCAAACGGTCACCCTTACAAAGAGTGCCCAGAAGAACGCAGCTTATCTCTATCTGATTGAACAGATACCTGCTACGGCACTCGGCTATCGCTTCACTGTCTGGATCAGCTGGGTAGCGCAGTTTGTTGGAGCGCTTGACTGTGATAAGGAGCTCTAGCTGGTTTCGTTTCCTGCAGCCTTAGGTTCGAATCTCATTCAGCCATGGATGTTTCTCATCATTCACCCATTCACCTCATTACCCCCGCACAAGTCTCTGGGCTTATGTGGGCACAATAAAAAAATTTCTCCAATTATATTATACAGCATATATACACAGATGAACTTTTCGGAATTACCTAGCAGCAGTTTTTTATAGAAACTGTCAGTTTAATTATTATTTATACAGTTTTCAACTTGAATTTTAGTTGCTCAACTACACTAATTATTACAGTTGATTTCGGCCTTTTCGGTAAAAATTCTTTGAAAAAGTAAAAAGTGAAGCAAAATAAAAAACAACATTACAAATACAATAGTTGAGCAGCAATAGAGATAAATACACATACGCTCTTGTGTTGTATATAGCCCGGTCAAGAAAGATGTTGAAACAAAAATTTTGATATATTCAACTATAAAATGAAATAACAATGCTCATGTTACAGGAGATAAAATAAATTACTGTTTCAGGATAAATTTTATTAGATTAATATTTGTTTTAATTATTTAAACTACATACCTGTTTATTATGACAAAACTTGGAACATATAATTATCTATTTCCTGTTTTTGGAATGACCAGACTTTTACAATTTTCATGAATTCTGTTAGCGATCTACTTCTTCTACCCTCATTAGGAGTAATATTGAATAATTTTGGACCCAGATATAGAAAAATGATAATAATTATTCGAACTTATTTATACAACACACAAAATCAAGCAATTTTGAAAATGAAATTACAATGAATTTATTGTATGAGGGTCCTTTTTAAAAAAATAACATACCTTATTTCTGAAATAGCTTGAATAATAAATTTGGCACCCAAGTTGTTTAGTCACTTACTAGAAAACTTTCCTACCTTTAAAATATGACGAGTTTGAAAATAAGTTTTAAACAGGTAATTGAAATATATAGTTCATAGCAATATAGCTAAAAATAGCTTGACATATTTGGTACCTAAGTTGTTTAGTTACCCACCAGTAATCGTCCCTAGTTATAACATATAATAGAAGATAATTAAAAGATATGAGGCTTCTTTTGCTCATAATAACATAGCTAAAAATAACACGATATAGGTGATGTGCCAAAGCTGTTGAGTGGCCTACCAGTAGACACATACAATTTTAAAATATTAAAAAACTAAGTAAGAAGTCTCTGTCATCTTTTAAAAATGTCTCCATTGGAAGCGTTATTATTTCTAACAGATATACTGTATTTATAGAACAGTATTATACAAGTACATAGTTACTATATACCACGCCGCGATCCAAAAACATCTGCTATTGTGGACCACCATTAACATATCATGGCCCCCAAATTTCATTTTTCACTGACATGTACCTCTAACAGGTCTCCATGGACTATTTTGGGAATCACTGATCTAGTGCTAGTCATCATCAATAGAGGGGTGGTCCGAACCCGGGGAACCCTTGGCTACACCCCTGGTGTAAAACTATGATCAATTGCATAAAATTAATGTATTTTGATTTGATTGAATTTTTTTATTATATTGCCTAAATTTATTGTCAAATTCCTGTTTTATTATAGCGCATACAAAAAGTCACGAACTCCCACCTAGTTCACAAGCTTTTTACCTTTTTGATGAGGGCCTCGGAAAAATAGTGCAACAATTCAAAATAGGTAATCATTATTAATGTAATTCTACTATTATGTACTATATGAATTGTAATCTGTTTAAAATGTTCATTTTTATAAAAATGGCAATAATTTCTATTCTATTAGATTCTCCAATTTGTTTAGTGCGATTACCTGGCTGATAGGCGTCATGCGGCGTCTGCTGCTGGTGGGAGGGGGGCGTGTGGGGTGGTTGGGGTTGAGGGGGTTCGGGGGGCGAGTGCAGCGACTTGGCCGTGGTGTTGGTGCAGACAATGTACTCCACTTCGTCGGTATAGGGGTTGAGAAAGGCGAAGGCCGATGTGCGCAGCCACACCCATTCGCGGTTCTTCGCACGAAAACGGTACATCACTGACATCACTTGGCCCTTCAGCTTCAACACTACGCAACACACAAAATATCAATATTAATAAATGAATGACTTTCTCCCGAATATTTACTAATCAAAACGCTTATTCCTCAAAAACATTACCAAAAGATGAAATGAACACAATTGTTTTTGTAGTACATAGAAGCAATAAAAAATTACACTACACAGTGTTTGAAAAATTAATTATGAAAGCTCATATTAATTGAAAGAAAACAGTAAAAATTATTAAAAAGTCAATAAATATTAGAATAGGAGGAAGGTCCCCGCACGGGTCGAGCCTGTGCGCGAGGAACGGATTCCTACATTGAGGACTCTTAATAGAGATATTTAGAATAAAGTGTTAGTATATTTAGTTATAGAGATTTGGCATTCGATATTATTCTTATTGGATATACGAGGGTTATTGACGTGAATAGTAATAATAGAAAAAATCAACGGAAGCTTAGATCGGATTGAGGAAACGGAACAGAAAGATGAAACAATAACGATTGGAGAAAACAGGGGGTGAGCTGAAATAAAAGTATGGAAACTGGGGAATAAGCTTACACCATATAGTAAGCAAGGGAGAAGCAAACAATAATTTAAATAATAATTAGCATAAGACCAAGAGTAGGGAAAGTATCGAATGCAATAATTGATGAAGTAAATTGGGTTTTAAAAAATGGGTTAGATGCAGGAAATGCATAGAGCACATGATATGTCACTAAGTTACTGGGTGTAACACAGATATGAATAAAATGAATATCAGACCTGGTTATTTACAGGGTGTTTATAACTATTCACATTTCATAAAAATGATAAAATGATACAACGAATTATTATCATATCAACAGTAAAGATCGATATTATCTCATGATTTCATTACGCATAATAAATTCTAATAATAATTAACATAACTAATTATTGATAATTCGCGTAATTAGCTTCTAATATCATATTAGAAATTATATAAAATAATAGAATAAATATCCCTTTCAATTTTCTATTATTTTCCCATTCTACTTACTATATATTTTTTTTGTTATCATTTCGCATTGTTGCAATGCTTCCTCAGAAACGGCTGGAGCCCTACTGAATCAGGTTTTGGGAGTTGGGGTTGTTTGTTGGTGAGGTAAGATAGTGGGTGGATGAGAAGGCGGGAGATTTGGAATTATGTATTCAAACAGGGTGTGTGGGGTCAACCTCATACTCTCTGTTTGACTACATAATTCCTGATTCAAATCTCCCGACTTCTCATCCACCCATATTATGGGTATTTTCTCAATTGAAGACCATGGTGCAAAAAGGGGACAGCTTCATGTTTTTCCGGTTTTGAGTTTTACATTGATTTATATAGAGAAAAATATTCTCTTCGTTTGGTACAAGAATGAGACAGCTCCAACAAACACTCGATAAGATATAGAAGGAAATGAGCTGTAACAGTCTACAATTTGGTGCATGAGTGAGGCAGCTCCTTTTCTATTCCTGAACATTTTTGGATCTGTCCCCTACTTGCACCAAGGTCTTCAATTGTTTTTAAAAAATTTTGATATCTTCAGAAATTGCGGTAGCTTGTTATAGAATTTCCAACCAATATAACTAACTAGGTTTTTGTTTGAATAACCTACAATAGTGAAAATCTTCTAGGCTTCGTATATTATAATTATGTACGTTAAGATTTTGAATTAGCCTATATCACTTTTCTATATAATGTACCTTCATACAAAAGTGTTAGCTGACCTTGTTCGAAGCTCTCCTTCATGTGTGTCTGGTCTTCGGGATGGAAGAACTCGAAACAGGACTTGGAGAGCAGCTCTGGCGGCGAATATCCCAGCAGCCCAATCACTCGCTGGTCGACGAACGTGAACTTGCCATCCATCGAGTGCCGCGAAATGAACTCTGTCATCACACACACAATAAACAAACATTTTATTACAACAATGACTGAATTGAACGCAATAAATTCATTTTTAATTTGGGAAATTTTTTTAATTAAGTGACCAAATGTTATGGATACAGTATAATTCATTCATGTGTTACAATATAATAACACGAAACTAAAATAGTTATTTATGTACTACTAGCCGGCAGACTCGCTTCGCTCGCCTTAACCGTCTAGCCAGGGGGCTCCGCCCCCTGGACCCCCAGGGGGTCCAACTAATTTCCATTGTGATTAGATAAATTTACAGAAATAGGTGACTTTGGGGAGAATTTTGATACCATTACTTAGTATGCATCTAGAGTCTTAATCAAACATATACTTTTCATAAACGTTGGCTTTTACCTATTGAAATTATTTTGGTAGCTCGGGATAAGTTTGATTTGTTTGAAACAAATTATTATTCATTAATAGACCTAAACTACTGAACTTGCCAGCCAAACAGCTTAAAGGAACAGCTGATAGAAGTCAACCGTTTTTAATCATATGGCAGACCCCTTAGCAGCGTTATTTACACTGTCTTTGAACAGCAAAAGACTTAGCACTTTGCATGTAGGCTACCATACAGTCGGAGCCTTGCAATATGTGGGAAACATATGACTGGGTATGATGAAATGTTATTATGCCAGGTTGATGACATCTGTTAAGTGCAAATTTCAAAATATTTGGCTGTTTATCACCAAACTTTTCAAAAATCGTCGATTTTGGGCCCATTTTGGGGCTAATTTTGAAACTTTTTTCCAAGGTACATCTAAGGCCGATACTTAACATGAATAACAAATTTTATCTGATTTGACCTTATGGTTCTCTAGAAATTGTTGTCACCTAAATTTTCAAAAATCTTCAATTTTGGGCCCATTTTGGGGTAAATTTTGAAACCCTTTCTTAACACGCGTCTAGTCCCCCTACTGAATACGTGTACCAAATTTTATCGTTTTTGGTCGAGTGGTTCCTGAGAAACTGATGAATGAGTCAGTCAGTGGTATTTCGATTATATAGATTAAGAGCTTAAAGAGTGACTTTATCACTCGAGCTAAATGGTGATTTTGCGAGAGTGATAAAGATTAGTTTACAGAGAGATTAGTAAGATTAAAGAGAGTTTAAAGATTACTTGAATAATGATAAATTTACAATTTTTTCAAACGGGTGCTTAAATACAATATTTTTAATATAGAATGTAGACCTAGTTTTTCTTTTTTTGATGATGAAACCCTCATAGGTCTGAGACCGGTGCGTGTTTTTTGGATTGGATGATGATGATTGATGAGTTGGGCCTACAGTTTTTAGATGGGTTCCGATTCATCGGGAAGTGATTTTTACAACAGAAAAGAGTCTTTAATCCAATCTGTCACCCTTACAGAGAGGGTTGATTATCTCTATCTTTTTGAACAGATACCTGCTACGGTTCACAGCTATCACTTCCCTAATACACATGTTAAATTGGTAGGGTGATACTAAAAATCTTACTGATATTAAAAATCGACTAGTGACTTAGTGATATTAAAAATCTGTCGTTGTTAGTATAGTGATGGAAATATAAAAAGTGATCTTATGGCTAGACCTAATCCCAAGTGATGCATTTACATGAAAAGGCGAAGTTTGGGCAAAAGCCTGCCCATTCGAGCACTCAACCACGCTTTACACTCTTTAGGCCTATATTGCATAACATTATCTATTATAAGAATGAAATTTCAGTACAATGCGCCATCATTGAGGCTATGAAAAATTTATCTGGTGGCAAGCTCAAGTGTTGCCAGCTCTATAATTATTATAGTTTTGTATGATAATCTGGTGTCTTGTATGCTGTAGGTCTGGTCAACAGTGACTTTGAAATAAAAGATGAATATTTTCTATTAAAACATAAATAATTGTAAAATATCTGATAAAAATATGATAATTTTAGACGTCAGGTACGATTATCGTAGAAGGGAAGGTTGACAACGCGCGCACGAGAAAGTAATGCTATGTAATGTGCTTTAATGCTCACGCCTCAGTAAATGGCTGTTTTATGATTAGTTTTAATTTAAATTAATTCTTTACCAGAACGTTCAGGAAAAACATTCAACAATGCATTGTCAATAATTTCTAAGTTGCAAGAAAATTAGAAAAAAAAACAGAAATAAATATTATATAAACAAACAGAAAAACACAAAAACAATATTATACTAGCAGATGAAAAATACAATTTTAATGTATTTCCACATGCCAATGCTTTAGTACCGGTTAATTAAAGATCTCCTACATATTGCGAGTTCTTGATGGCGGAACTGTGTATAACTAGATGCTTTTAAGGAATTAGATACAAAGTAATTTTAGGTATGAGAATAAAATTAATATGTTAAGAAATTATTAGTCTTGTAATTAATTTTTCTTATACATGTTTTAAAATCTTATTTCTATATTTTTATCTATTGCTACACCTAAATCAGGAAAGATTCAAGTTATCTTAATTTTATTGTTTTGCACCTCCTACATATGGATTTCAGCCTACAATTCGTTATATTTTCATTTTCTTTTCTTTTAATTCCAAGTATAGTGCCCTGCTGATTTGTCAATAGCTGATTTCTTAACTTTTTTCAAATGATATTTGTAAGCCAAACTTTATTGTATATCAATTCATTATAACAAGAGTAACTAGTATTGGGTACATTGTATATTTTATACTGACCGGCATTATTGTTTGAGGATGATAGATCGGTGGTGTTGGGCGTAGAGGTGACTTGGAGTCGGCCAATGGCCACCAGGCAACAGTGCGAGCCGTCCTCCTCCACCGCTCGCTCCATTTGCACACCTACACACCACGCCACAAACAAAAAATTTCATTATATACGAAACAGTAAAAGATATTTAATTAGCATTAACATTATAACTTGCACACAAGGCTAAAGCCAGCTGGTCACCGAAAGCTGGTGCTGCACTGCGCTGTGCCGGTGGCGTTATTGAAAACCACTGATTCGGTTTGAACAACTGTCACAGTACAGCACAGCTTTCGGTGACTGGTCGTTTTATTTTGCTATTTCTCTCTTAGGGCCTTAAACTCATTCTCAGTTTAAGCTTGGTTAAACCAAGAATCTGTTCAAGTTGAACTGATTTTAAACTCAGCTCTGTATTACCAATGTAATTTCACATGAGTTTCAACCTTTGTAAGCTCATTCCAAGTTAAACACAGTTTTACTATTTATTATGAAAGTACTGCCAATGTTATCTGCTCATATGATCAGATGTGAAAATAAATGTAATGCTATATTTCTCTCATAACATGTGTTTTGATTTGAAAATAGGCTAATAGTTGAGTTTTCTGTTCGGTTCTATATTGATAATGGAGGACTTTCTCACAAATCGGTTGAAAAATCTAGCCATCATAATGAGGCAGTAGCAGTGGGATCAATAGATAGAACTAGTTGATTTCTACCCTCTATTGCTTTCAACCTCATCTAAACTGTATGAATTTTATAAAATATTTTCAAGTAATAAATACGATTTCTCTACTGTTGTTCAAACTACGATTTTATTGAAAAATTTTTATTTCATGATCTCTGTTGTAAAACTCAACTCTGTAAATTGAGATTATGGAACTTTTCGTGTAATTGAATGATTATGATACTGTCAAACTCTGTGATTAATTTTAAATGATTGCTTATCCACTAGTATTTATTTAAATTTATTAGTGAGATTCATAGCAGCCTTATTCAATTCCACTATGAAAACCTAGTGTCAATTCTCAGATCAAACTGGGAGTTTAAATCACCAAAATCGACAGTTTAAACTAAACTGCCAGTTGACCTATTTTGCAGTTTAAAGATTGATAATACGATCCAAAGTTCAAACTTTAATTTGAACCAAGTTTCATCTAAACGTAGTTGAAACTGCAATTGAGAATACAGCCCCTAGATGTCATGGAGCAATACAAAGAAATTCTAGTAGTAGATTCATTATGTTGTTCCAATCAAAGTGTAACAACAATTTATCACCATTCTAAACATTTCGCATGATTTATCAATTGCGAATTCTTGATTTATCTACTTTGCAAAGTTGAGAAGGTAGAAACGGCTTTTATTTAGATTTGAAAAATGTAAAGTTTTATTCAAGTAGGGGATAACGTTAAGTCATGTATTTTCATCGAAAGAGAATGGAAAAATAACAAAATTCATCAGAAATTACATTATAAATAGGCAATAAAGAGCAAAGAAAGAATTAATAAATAGTGTTAAAAAGAATGAGCAAAGCATGATCCATCATTTTCTCGTAATGGACAAGTTAAAGAAATCAAGAAGACTTGATGCAAGCCTTAAATATTAATGAAGTAGTTGCAAAATAGAAAAGTGTACAGAGTGAATAGTACACTAAGTGATGTGCACAAAGTACACTAGGTGCCCGTTTCACAAAATCATAAATTTGTAACTACCAAGTGAATTATGACAAGCTTACAAAACAATAAAACATCACAAGTGATCACCAAAATCAACTTTTTAACTTTGAATTGCCAGTGAATTTTAAAAAGTTTACAGGTAATTAGTCTGTAACTTATAAGTATTTGTGTTTTATAAGTTTAAACTTATATTTATAAGTTTTTCTTATTCTTCGTGAAACGCTTGTTGTTGACAACTCGTAATTCCAAGAGCATATTCTCAACAATTGTGATTAATAAGGGCATTTTTAGAGGTGCAGAATATTGAAATAAATTTGAAAGCTCAAGAATTACAGTAATGTAATGAAATTGCCTTCATCAGACAGATAATTATTTGCCATTCTATTTGAATGCATCAGATATTTTGCGACTATGTTGTACGTAGTCTAAATGAAAGGTGCAATGTTCAAGCTTCTTTGCAGCGTTTGGGGGGTGTATATCGGTTGTAACGCGGTAAATTTTGTCTTTCAATTCTTAGAGCCTTATTATACAGAGCCACTTTAGTTGCCATAGCGCGTGACTTTTATGGCTAAATCACACTAGCTGAGCGTTTGACCGAGCTTAACAATGTCAACATATACCAAGTCATAATAGAGTCCTGAGCTGATTTTTTAAATCAAATTTAACCGACTTATTTAATATTTAGCAATAAAAGTCGCGACGGCGACTAAAGTGGCTCTGTATAATAAGGCTCTTAATCGTCGCTGGCTTATCTGCATAGACCAGACACACAAACCAGCGATAATTAACGACGCGCAAGACATTTGCCCGGTTATTTCCAATATACGGCCGCAAATGTTGCAAAGAAGCTTGAGCATTGGACTACGTAAAAGATAGTTGCCAAATGTTTGATATTATATTCAAATAGAATGGCAAAAAATTATCTCTCTCATGAAGACAATTTTAGTGCATTACTTCAATTCGATAGTTCTCAAAGTTATTGCAAAGGTTTATAAAACACATTTTAGGTTTGTGAAACAGGCCCCAGTTCAATTCAAACCAACCACTGTACACTCTAGTAGAGGAAGATCACTCTTGAGCGCAGTGCTGTGAGCTGCTTGGTGATCTCTGCAAGGCGATTGATGTAAATCTCATGACAAAATCAGTGCTGATCGAAAGAGGTATGCTGAGTTCTAAGTGATCTCTGCTTGCTCAATCTCATCTAGAGCGTGACATCAGTTGAGTAATGCACATCTCTTGAAAATCAGTGCTAATCTATGAGTGAAGTGATTTACATCTCTGGATGAACATTGTCAATTTAACCCCCAGTTGTACAAACGGCCTATCATTATGATGCTCTATTATTCGTTCCACTTTTATAGTCTACTAGGCTACTATCCATCACATCATTCAGTCTAAAAGAGATCTGTTATTTGTGAAATGATAGCTAGAATACAGTGCAGCCAAAGTCAATTAAAAATTTCATATTCCGAGATCAGTTGAGCATGAAATATAGTATATATATTTTTTTAATTTTAGATGATGTCCAAATGAGCCCAGAGACTTGTGCGTGGGTAATGAGGTGAATGGGTGAATGATGAGAAACATCCATGGCTGAATGAGATTCGAACCCAATGCTGCAGGAAAGAAGCCAGCCATAGCCTTATCTTATCACAGAAAGGTTCTCCAACCAACTACGCTACCGGAGCCGTCATGAATTGTTATAAATTGAACACTGTAAATAAATCGTATTATTCTATGGTGTGGAGAATAAATTAGTTTAAATTAGATAAAATACATCCATTAGTGACTACTATTGACCATTAATACAAGGCTTGTTTTAGGTTATGTTGAGTTATAACAAGATGGCGCATGTGCGTGAATGATGGTACCACTTTTATACATTTTATACTAGGTATGTGCTCCACCATTCAATATAAATATTTAGATCATACTAATGCTAGCATGGATATAGGTATAATAATATGTTTTCACATAGCAGCTTGGTATAAAAGTGGAACGAATAATGAGCCATCATAATGACATGAAGTTTGTGCAACCAGGGGTAAGAGTGAAGTGATGTAAATCTCTTGATAATCAATGCCGAACTAAGAGTGAAGTGATGTACATCTCTTGAAAATCAGTGCTGATATGGTTGCTCGCTCTCAATCTCATCTAGTGCATGATATCTATGAAGTGATGCACATCTCATGGCAATCAGTGCCAATCTAACAGTGACGTGATGTACATCTCTTGAAAATCAGTGCCGATCTAAGAGTTCAATCTCAATCTAAGAGTGAAGCGATGTGCATCAGTGCCGATCAATCTCTAGTGTCGTGTGTGAGTGACATCTACCGTCTACTGGCTAGATTAATTAGAAATGAGAATGGAATAGGTACCAGACAGCGGATGGCCGTCAAACTGACCAGTGGGCGGCCAGTTCTTGATGTAACCGGTGCAGTGGATGACAGCGTAGTTGTGGCCGTCCCTCGATGGACCCGGGCCAAGCGAGTTGCGCTGCTTCAGCCGGTTCAGGTGGCCGGCCACCATGCTGTCCGCCCCCATCTGGCCGATCTTCATGCGACAGATGAAGCCACGTCGCGAGCCCATGCACAGTCGCATCGATGCTACAAACACACAAAGACAAATTAAGCAAGAATCAATCAATGAACAAAATCTGTACAAGGTTCCCCCTTATTCGATGCTACAAACACACAAAGACATATTGAAACAGTTCAGCGAGCTTTAGTCCAATCTCAATAAAGTACCCTACATATTATATGTAGCAATTAGTCCAAAGGCCTCTTTGCCTCGTGGGGTAAACCAAAAATCGTAGAGTGAATGAATGAATGAATGAATATTCTATTTTATCTCATTTACATTGCATTATGGAATAACAGAATGCTGCAAAATGTTTTCATAACATTAGAAATAAGTGAATGTTAATAGCTAACAAAATAAATCAATAACCTATGGAAAATAGCCTGCATGGGCGATTGCCTGAGCGCAAGCTAGAGTTGAAGATGAAGATGAGTTCAGAATGTGCCCACTTAAAATTCTATTAAGAATTTCAAATAGAACTACAAATGTAAATAGAGATAAGAGAATACAAGTAGATAAGGAAAAACTCCTCAATGCCGATCGGATTGATCAACACAAAACGACTTCTCTTCTGTTAAATCACTTCCCGGTGGTTCACAAGCTACCTAAAACTATAGGTCCAACTCATCAATCATAATCATCATCGAAACTCATTACCCATGCACAGGTCTCAGACCCACGGGCATCATCCTCAAAAAAAACTAGAAATACAAATTCATTTTGACTGACATTTGAAATCTAGTCTATTTAAAGGAATCTAGGAACCAGAATTTATGTATGTAATTGACATTATTCGTTTCAAGCATGTTGACTGATTAATTTCAGGAAACTTGACCTTCGTGATGCCAACTTATTGATGATCTCAAAAGAGACATGTGACAATGGTTCCGTATAGAGCATACACTACTTACACTGATGGCCCTCTTTTTTTACGGTGCCCGTTTTGAGATCGAGAATGCGTCCCGAGTTCTGCGGCTCCTGCGTGGACAGCTGTTCTCGAACCTTCTCCACGTCCTCGGGGTGCAGGTGCTCGTAAATACATGAGCCAAACCATTCCGCCTGCAAAGAAAGTTAAACAAAATTGATTATTAACACATAACAAAGCATACAATCACATTTAAAAACAAGAAGAAAAACAGCAAAACTTACTAAATGTTCATATATTCAATACTTTTATGAAAGTCAAAAAAGCTCAGGAAAGATTTTCCGATATATACAGTTAGAATTAATTGTATTCACAATTATATTCAGTTATTTACTGATTATGTAATCTAAACAAAGAGATTCAATTTTAAATGTATTCACCACAATCAAATTGTATTTATCTTAACGATGTTTTATTATTTACTGATTGTGTACTCTAAATAAAGAGTTTCAACTTGAAATGTTTTTATCATTATTATGCACTATTATTTACTGGTTATGCAATCAAATAAAAGAGGATTTTGAATTTTAAATGTTCAGTAATATTTTGGAAAAAATCAAATCGAATCGAAGTGTTTTATTTACATTGAACTTAATAATTATTAGGCTTTTCAGAACATTCAAGTCAGATGCTTTGTTAGGTTGTTATACATTAAGTTACAGTTGGTGACGATTGTTCAAGTTTTCCAGAATTTAATGAGATTCAAACTAGCTAGATTTTCGAAATAATGCACTCATATAATGCACTGTATACAAGCAAAAGCGATAATTGATAAAAAAAACTTGTAATTAATTTATCTGCAGGAATTGATTGATTTACAGTAAGCCTAATGCAGAAAATATTCAAAATAATGTTCTCCTTCCTCAATTACTTTTCCTCCTACTTCCTCCTCTCCTTTTCCAATCCCTTATTCTCTTTCTTTTCCAGGACTGAATATAATCAATAATTACAAACGCTTCAAGTAATTAATTATGAGTAACTTAATTTAGAAATGATGTAACTTTTATTTAGTCACATTATGAAATGTTACTTTAGAAATGAGCCGCGTTCATCTTTTTATCACAAGGAGCGCTGGAGTTTCATCGACAGTTAAGTTTATATACTGTATTAGATAAATCTCTTATTGTCAATGTTAAGTTTGAATGGACGAATTTTTGACAAGTCTTCGCCCTTATTACGTAAGTGCTTCACGTATATTTTCATTGTAAATATCCAAACCTTTTAACATTACAATCTATTGTGTTGTTAATAACATGCTTTTTAATCAGTCACAATGGAATTTTGTAAATTTACGTAAATAAAGTAATTTCATGTTATCGTCAGTATTTTAAGAGTACCTTTCTTTGTAGTGGCATATGTGATATTGTGGAAGATAAACGTAATGAATAATAAGACTTGAAGTTATCACAACCACGTTTATTAAATACAATGAGATACTAGTTCGGTTGTTACACCATTATCAATCTCAAACAGACTAAATCTAAAGTACAGAGTAGCTTAATATATACTAAACACAGAATGATACTATTGGCTGAGGGAGAAAGTGCCTCTAATATGCAGACCTTCATTGAAGATCTGTGATTGGCTGAAAAGTTGTTGCTTGTTGCTCCTCCCACCAGTATGGGTGACTTATTATGGCCTTCAGCCGATCACAGACCTTCAATGAAGGTCAGCCTATCAGAGACACTTTCTTACTCAGCCAATAGTAGCATTCTGTGTTTAGTATATATTAGCTAATCTGTACTTTCGTTTTACTTTGTTTGAGATTGATAACGGTGTAAAAACCGAAACTAGTATCTCACTGTTTTTAATAAATGTGGTTGTGACTTGTGACAACTTCATCTTGTTATTCATTAGTTTTAGATTGTAATACATCATCGTTTTGGTCCCTTAAAAAATGTGTCAAATTATATTTCTGTGTGATAAGACGACTTTTTAAAGTGGGTGTCGTTTTCCCCAACCCAAATATTATTTGCCAAGTATGCTCCTTAGCTAGATTATGATGGTGGGCAATTACCTGTGAATGATTGAGGACAGGACTGACTGAATCTGATACGTAGATGATGCGTCCCGTGTCGCAGGTTACCACAAACAGAAATCCGTCGGCCGCCTCTAGAATCAGGTGTTTCAGCTCCTGGTCGGTCAGGAAGCTTGGCTTATATGTGCCATCCGAACTCGTATTTCCTGTGCCTAAAACAAAACAAAATAACAGCAAATTATATACGAAAAATAATTCAATCAAAAATTTATTACTATTATTTTGTTACATACAGCCGCAAAATGGAGCTAAACTCATCAGTCACAGGATGCTCGGCCTAGACGCTCGTGACTTATCTGGCTGAACAGATACCTGCTGCCCCGGCTCACGTCCCCAGATATATTTATGTTATCTGTGATATTGTTTATGGCGAAATACTTTATGAACAATCTAATATTGAAACTGACACTGTATTTCTATTTAAATTATGATTTTTACTCACACTGGAGGGATGTATTCCACTTCTTTAGAAGTTCCCCAGTATAAGTGTGTAAAAATCATAATTTAAATAGAAATACAGTGTCAGTTTCAATATTAGATATAGGCCTCCCCTATGCTATCTGTTGCTCTATCAACTATTTCTATTCCCCTCAAATAGCCATTAGCTACAGGGAAAACGTGACACAGTACGTATTTTTAAAAATGAATATTTCAAAATAAATAAATACAGAAGAATTGAAAGACAGTGTCACTTTTGATATTAGATTGAAATAAATACGAACATGAAATATAAAATTTCCTACACAAATATCAGTTTGCTTATTGACCGGTCGAAAAGAGGTCTCTGTTTCAAGTAGATCGTTCTGCATTATTTGTCCTGTTGCACCTTTTCGGCTAAACGCGTGGACCAAATTCTATAAAATTTTGCTTGGATCTTCCTTTAATAAAATGCTTAGGGAAGAATGTGTAGGAATTTTCCAAATTTCCTTGCATTTAAAGGAATTTTGGAAGGAAAAAATAAAAACGACTTACGCCTTCTTCTGTTTGATTTTTTATATGAGCTTCTGCATCATATGGAATATAGAATCAGATTTCAAGATAGGCATCAGGCCCTCTTATTCATCTGGTTCTTATTCATTCATAAGAATTAGATATTTGTTTGAAAGAAACAATTCATTTCTAACATTTCAATTGAGTATAATAACAAGTGATTAAAGTAAATAATAATAATTTAAAAATTGACATTGGTTGAGTTCCTGGGAGCCAGCCTTACCGGTAACCGTCAAATGTTACCGATGGCGACTGATTGGTCTATTCTATTCTAATTCATAGACGTTGAACATTTTTAATTGGCCAATCAGACGCCACCAGTAATATTTACCGCTTACCGGTAAGGCTCCCAGGAACTCAACCAATGTTCAATAAAGTCAGTCATCAGACATTTAAAATCTGTTACAGGCTAGATGAAAATAGCAACGAAACTTGGGGGCGTGATACGGAGTGACTTTTAGTGGAAAACAGACATGAAATAGAGTACGCAGATTGAATCAAGGGTTACGTCTGATAATTGTGTTTAATTTTCCGATGGTGATTATCATTGAGTATATCAATTATGTTCCTTTGTGCAAGCAACCTTCACCTTGGGCGTAAAGTCTACTGTTTACAAACCTACTAGTGATAATAATGCCCAAAAACAATGAGCTACGTAACCATAAACCAGTGAGCAACGTACAGAGAACAGTATAGAGTGCCCACAGGCCTTACCGGCTACGACTATCATCACCGGATATGATGTGCTGTGCATAGAAATTACCCCTTGTGCCAAAATACCCCCTCTTCAACTACCCCACCCCCCACCATGTGTTTCCCACAACTTCCCAATATTATAACTCTTTGTATTCATAGGAGGAGAATTACACACACAATTCCTCGGACATTATTATTTATTGGTGAGACGGACAGCAGCTAGCCACCGCTGCGAAAGGAAGTGTAACTTTTCCTTTTTCTCCCTCTCACTTACTCTTCCTCTATCCTTGTACAGTACCATCACCGTTCCCAACTCCTTGCACAAAGACTGTTTGTTGAAATATAAACGAGATGCTGAACCCTTTTCAAGGTACTCTCTTCTTGCCAGGCAAGTATTCGATCCAATGGCATAGCTTTTGTAGGGTTGGTTGTTTGATTTTGCATGATATGGTATTTTGTGAGTGAAGCATGTGTATTGCTTGCACTGAATTATTATTGCACTGCATAATAGGCATTATTGCACTGAATTGAATCATTGCATTGCATTTAATTACTACTGCATTCCATATTTTTGTGGGTGATAGATGTAAGCCGGATAGATGAAGGCCTCACTATCACAATGATAACAGTAACAAGGGTATTAGGCAGGCTTTACTATACAACAGTAATTAGCAGGTTGCCAGATTCAATTTAATAGGGATACCTGGAAAATGACAAAACCTATTCAAAAATTAAATTAATAGTATCTTTTCTAATCCATTTTCTTCTTCTTCCTCATCATCTTTTTCTCCACCTACTCCTTCATCATCTTCTTCTTCTCCTCCTCCTGCTCTTACTGAATAACAGTGACTAGCAGGTCTCCCAATTTAATCGAATCTAGGTTCCTAGAAGATGACATAACCAACTTACAAGTTCATTTTAATAGTCTATTCTTTCTAATCCATTTTCTTCTCATTCTCTTCAAAGTGATATTTGAGGTATAAAGAAATACAATTAAGTCATTTTAATTTGACAAAACCTATAGAAATACAATTATTATCATTAAGGGCATTTTTAATTTACCATAAATTACCTTTCAAAACTAATGTTAAAATTTCACTTATGTGCACTATTAGTGTTTTAAAATGTGTTTAGATGCAGGAAGCTCATAGAACAGCTGATGCATGATGCGTCACTAAGATGCAAATGAGCTTCAAGTCACAAGTAAATGCAACACCTTTATGGAATTGTATTGGCATTGGTGGTTGAACTCCATTCATCACATGTGCAATTTAAACATCCTGTTGCAAAGCACGGGTAAACCACTAGTCTTCTTTGGTTCCCATCGCACAAAAAAGTGACAGAACTTAATATAAAGGTACCAAACCAAAATTTAGTACTCAATTATGGCCCGTACACACAGCTTGATATAATAATTAAGCCCCCCCCCCCCCCACCAGTTCAATCCAAATTAAGCTGTGAGCTGGCTCCAGCCATAAACACCTGTCCACCTGTACCTCGTCCGTCGAAATGCCGGATGCGGCAATAAAACGCGCGCTAGATTTTTAATTAAACAGATGAGACCTCTCACACACTAATTGCCGGATTGCTGCCTCCTGGCCTCCTGCCTGTCGCCTCTTAACGACTCACTGCAAATAATCAAAAACCACCACGCTACGTGAGATATTCAATTCTCTATACTTTCTCTCACTCACTCACTCACTCTCTCTCTCTCTCTCTCTCTCTCTCTCTCTCTCTATCACACACACTCTATCTCTGTCTTCTCTATTTATCTATCTCTTTTTACATTAAGTCCTTATTAAATAAAGGAATACGTAATGATTTAGGACTGCCCTGTCCACCACTAATTCACGAACTAATTTCTGGGTGTTTGATTTTTAGGCTGTCATGATTTTGTTTGTTTAAATTGAAAGCTATTGTAATGTTATCTATTGCTGTGCAAAATATGTGTACTTCATCAAATAAAGTTTGTTCATAAATTATTTAAAGAACCATTTGTAAATAATTTTCGTAAAAATTTGCAATTCTTTTATTTAATTTTAATTGGACAAGTCATATCTCCTTTGTAATTGAAAGTAAAAGTAAATGCGTATGGATTTTATTGATAGGGAGACCCTTACGGGTAGTTCCACCTCTCCGCTTGAGCCAAGTTGTTGGAAACATGGTGGAAATACAATTTAAGGTGGATTCCGAACCACCGGGAAGTGATTTTACAGCAGAGAACAGTCTTTTTTGCTGGCCAATCCAATCGGTCACCCTTACAGAGAGGGCCCAGGAGAGGGTTGCTTATCTAATCTGATTGAACAGATACCTGCTCACGGCTATCACTTCCTTACCTTTGTGATTAGCAATGTATAATTAACTTTTAATTTTATTTATAAGGTCTTTGTTAGAACAGAAGTTAGGATGTCACATTCATATTTCAAAGAAAAGGGAGAAGAGGGAGTGACGAGGGGGGTGGGTGTCTTGTAAGCAACCATCATGGAAATTCTAATCTTGTCTACGGCCGCTCTGAAAAGAGGAGTAGGGAGAAGAAAAGGAAGTGAAAGAAGCGGGAGAAGTAGATGAAAAAGGAAATAACGAATACGAAAAGCACAGAAAAAGAGAGTATGAAGAAGTGAAAGTACTGGAAAAGATGGAGGATATGGCAAGAGAAGTATATGGAGAGGGAGGAGCAGTAAAGGAGAAGTAGGAGAGGGAAGAAGATGGTGTAGCAGAGGAAGAGAGGAGAAATATGAAAAAATGAAAACAAAGTATAAAAAAGGTGAGAACAAGAAGAAGTGAAAGAATAAGGAGGGCAGGAGGAGAAAGAAAAAAGGTAGAAGATTCTCATATCAGATATAACTTGTATAGATATGAACTCTAGATTGAATGGTGTCTGCCCCATAAATTCAAACCAAAATTATAAAATGAACCCTTTTCTTTGGCTCAAAATATGGAAATTAGAATGACAATTATCCAAAACTCATACTTGAACGAAGAAAATTATGACAACATGAATAAAAAATGGACGGTATTACATTATAAATAAATAAATAATATATATATATATATATATATATATATATATATATATATATATATATACATCTGGCTATCATTGTGGCATCTTTTCAAATTGGTTACGTTTTGGCATCCCCTTGAAATCAAGGAGTATATTGTTTTTTCATGAAAGTATATCAGGTTTTGTATGTGTTCCACCTCGATATTTCACTTTGGTTTTTTGAAAAACATAAAAATTAAAATCGATTTTTTTTATCCACTCCGTCGATCATTCAAACTCCTTTCAAAATACAGACAATGGTACTTCCAGAGTATACTTTCATACAGTTTGACTTCAAGATGAACTCCGGTTTGAATATCTATTACCACTTTGAGGCTTATTTGACATCCAGCAATGTTGCCAGATTGCTGAGCTACTGGATTTCAGAGTTTGTTTGTTTTTACATAAGTCTGGTTGGCCTGAGACCGGCGCCAGACAAGTCAAAGTGCTTGACAAAGCAAGACACATCTCTACTGAAAAAAAGAGTGCAACTCTGTCATGTTGCATCGACAATAGCCTACATCACGGTTTTACATTTTTCACATTTGAACGCAACTACTTTTTGTTTATTAATTGCTCTTATCTAAGTACAGTATTAAACTTTGCTTCTATCTGAATTGAGGTATGACGTAATAATATAAACAAAGGATACATATAAGAACAATAGTATTTTTAAACTATTTTATATTCTATGTTTTAGTTTTCATGTGTATTCTATTTGTATTCTTTATCCATTATCTCGATTCATGTATTAATTCACTATATTACTCACTTATATTAAATTAATTAAATATAAACTAGATAAATATAATTTAATTATATTAATATACATTAAATTGAAATTGAAATGTTGTATAAATTACAAGGTTGCCAGTTGAATTTGGGAAATTTTTGATTGAAATTTTTTTTAAATCGCCACTTTTGCTTGGGAACACTCAAGTACCCCCATCGCTCTCATGACGGAAGTAAAGAGAATACTAGATGTATAAGAACCCACTGATTACAATACATGTGAGTTTCAATGAATCCATAACACCAACAGAAATTTTTATGATCATTTGAAAAACGAGAAGTCGAAAAATCTGATATTTCAGTCAGCAGTGCACAAAAAACTGTAATAATATTATTTTGAAGGATGGAAATCGGACTTCTGGGTATATAAAAACCCACTCATTACAGAACTGGTGAGTTTTAATCCATAACACAAGCAGATAATTTTTTATGGCCACATGAAAAATGAGAAATTAAAAAAATTGTTATTTGAGTCAGCAGTATGCACGAAATATTGATATTTGAAGTCTTAAAATCGAAATTTTCAGTGAGTTCAAAACATGTGAGTCTTACAACAGCAGAATTTCTGGGCATCTTTTACAAGCCCAATCATGTGGTGAAAAGAACATACATATGAATGCTAATCGAATAATTTTATTCAATTTCATAACCTATATGGGATGATTATTTTGTTTAATAAAACTGTTCATATCTTTATAAGATATTTAAGGTTTTGAGTAAAAAGGAATCAAACGAAGTGTCTTCAGCAGTGGCGCAACCAAGGGGGAGGCTTAGGGGGCTTAAGCCCCCCCCCCCTCCAAGAACCCGAGCTCCTTAAAAAATGGTTGATAATTTTCAAGAAAATTTACTATAGAGAGTATGTGCTGCAGGCTGATCAGTGTTAGTACATGTCATGCATTAACACTTTTTAAGTAGAATAATGTTCATAGGTAGTGGCTTGACATGGGGGGCTTTGGGACTCATGTCTTTCCTTCAGGTCCTGAAATCCTTATTAAAATGATAATTTTCAAGCGAATTGACTGTATAATATGAACTAGGCTGTACATTTCAGACTTGTTTAAATATGATTGTTTATAACAATTATTAACAATATCGATATACTATTAAGAGGAATATTATGAGTGACTACCATAGGTGGAAATAGAGTTTGTAGCCTGGCAGAATTAAATTCGACCAGGCGGCTGGGTAAAGATACTTCGTTTCATTTATATCAATCTGGCAATCTTTTAACCAATAAGTACAGGACCTCCAGCCTCTAAAACTTCCTAAACCTGTGATACATTTAACGTTACAGTAATAATGTAATTTTTTCGGAAGGTGAAGCCCAGATAGTTCTGAGACCTGTGCGTGGGTAATGTGTTGATGAGTTGACCCACATTTTTCGGTGAGTTCCGAATCATCGGCAAGTGATTTTATAGCTGATAACCCTCTTTTTTGTTGGCCTCTTTTGTGATTCGGTCACCCTTAACCTAGGAATTTGCAGCTTAACTTATCTGACTGAACAGGTACCTGTTACGGTCCGCAGCTAACAATTTTCTAAAAAAGGTTTACAGGTTTTTGCAAAAATTTCAATAAGAGTGCAAAAGTTTATTCCTTCGAAAACACTTCAATACATAAATAAATATAGCAGAAGAGTGAAGCTATCTTTTTCAATGAGAGATCAATAAATT
This sequence comes from Conomelus anceps, assembly GCA_948455865.1. NCBI lineage: Eukaryota > Metazoa > Arthropoda > Insecta > Hemiptera > Delphacidae > Conomelus > Conomelus anceps. Next base: position 45,005,136 of record OX418216.1, read on the forward strand.
AGCACTCATTTAGAAAACTTTGGGCTTCTAAGGCCCTCATTCAGGTGGTGAATTGAATGCATTCGTAGTGAAATGAACTGTAAAATCACATTAAACATCAACTACTGCGATTATTGAGTTATTGTATTTTGGAAATTGAGATTGAAGAGTTTTTGAGATTGAAGGGTATGAGCTTGGTTATTGATTGCGAATAAAGCACCCAGAGTTTACAAAACCAGAATTTAAATTGGGTCAAAAAACAGAAGAATAGCAAGTGGAAAGCATCTGGTGCAAAATCAGTATGCTTTGATTCAATAAAGCTCAACTTTATAAAATTTGGGACAGTTCTTGACTATTAAGTACATTCAATTACATTTAAGTACATCCAATTTAAAGATTTGGTAATCCCAATTCGCGTTCTGACTGGCTTTTTTCGTTCACTTTAATACCAACGCAAAAGTCTCATGTGGGCATCAAAAAATGTATAATTTTGTAGCACGTTTCAGATAATTTTCCATTGATTCAATTCAATTCACACCATCTATATGAAGACCGTAGTAATTTCTAAATGGATAATGGAATAGCTGTAATTTTTCGCCCTCTTTATTTCCATAACAAAGCAGTCCGGACCTACATTCATTCTAATTTTTATATCCTCATGAGAAGCTTCTTATTCAGTCTGACAGAATCATTTTGAACTCTTGAAACACTGTACAAAAAATACTCATGATGGATACATTTTGTTTCCCCATAGCTTATTAACTAATACTCTTTTAAAGAGTCAAGTAATGAATCCCTGTCTCCTCATTAAACTTTATCGGGCAACAATCTTGTAAAAAGAGCTCTGAAAAATCCCATTTTTACCATTCCAAATTTTACCTGGAAATTAAACCAAACGTCTGTGTGTGCCCCTGGTCTTCAGTACTTCAGTTTAATAGTATCGTTTGAACTAGCCGGTTTAATTGGAGTCACCCAATAGTATTGTTGAGCGGGCGATTTTATCCAATCCTGTCCCTTGGCGCGGAGCAGCTCAGTATAGCGGGACGTTTGAAACTTCCCGCATAGTAATGGAACTCTGTATAGTTTTTCGGCTGGGGAGGTAGAAGAGAACATGGGAAAAGTCAACAAAAAATCTTGAACGTTTCTCTTCATGCTATTAACATTACCCTGAATTTTCAAATCAATCTGTCCAAAATTAACAAAGTTATGAGCATTTTTCGAATTCATGTCAGGTAACAATCAAAATAAAGTAGTATCCAAAGTGTCTACATAGACATTGAATTGATTTTCAAGTTTCCATTCCAATAACTTTCTTCTACTTCCTCCTCTTATTATCCTGTCTTCTTCTTCCTCTGTTCTTCTTCTCCACTCTTCTTCTTCCTCCGCTTCTTCTTCTTTGCTTCCTCCTGTCATCTTCTTCCGCTTCCTCACTTCTTCTTCTCCTTCCTCCTCTTTTTCTCTTCTTGCTCCGGTTGCTCGGTCCTCTTTATTCTCTCTTTCTTCTTCTTCTTCCTCCTCCTCTTCTTCTTTTTATCATCTTCTTTTCTTTGCCTCCTCCTGTTTTCTTTTTCCTCTTCTCTTTCTGCTTCCTCTCTTCCTCTTCTTCTCCTTTCTCCTCCTTTTCTCTTCTTCTCCTCCGACTTGCACCGGTTGCTCGGTCTACTTTATTTTCTCTTTTTTCTTCCTCCTCTTCTTCTTCTTCTTTTTATCTTCTTCTTCTTCTTTTTATATTCTTCTTCTTTTCTTAGCCTCCTCCTGTCTTCTTCTTCCTATTATTTCTATGCTTTCTCTCTTCCTTCTTCTTCTCCTTCCTCCTCCTTTTCTCTTCTTCTTCTTCACCTCCGAATTGCACCGGTTGCTCGGTCCTCTTTATTCCCTTCCCTCTTTCATCTTCCTGTCTTCTTCTTCTCCTTCCTCCTCTTTTTCTCTTCTCCCATGTTTCTCTTCTTTTTCTTCCTGCCTTCTTTTTCCATCTCTCCTTCCCCCTCTTATTCATCTTCTATTTTTCAATTATATAAATATAATTATATTATAGGCTATATAAATGATATTATATTTCCAGATATTTAAAATGTATAAAAGTTTTAAATGAAGGTCATGATGAAAATGAAACAAAAATTGGAAGTGGTGGAATATTGTAAACAGAAAGTGGCGAAAGTTTCAATTATTAACTGCTATTCTTTGCTTCCTCCTGTCTTCTTCTTCCTTATCTTCTTCCCCCTCTTATTCTTTTTCTGTTTTTTTAATTATATAAATGATATTATATCGTCTTGTATTTTAATTGTATAAAAGTTTAAAATAAAGGTCATGATGAACATGAAACAAAAATTGGAAATGGAATATTGTATACAGAAAGTGGCGAAAGTTTTAATTATTAACTATAGTAATTGTATTGAGAGCAAGTGAATTTTCAAGAATTTCAAAAATAAAGTTCAGGCAGGAATAAGAACTATTATATTAAGAGAAAAAAGTGATACTGAAATGCATGAGATAGGCTACTTGTTGGAAAACCATCTTGCAGGTGGATATTTCAGGAACTGAAATTTACTATAATCTTGGTGAAGCTCGCCGGGTCAGCTCAAGCCATTCTCTAATAAGGTTGACATCCAGGCGTTGTTGCCAATCTTCTTTAACTTGATGGACGTCGAATTCGCGGTGGAATGAACAAATTTATACGTTTCATAGTATACGCTAAGGAGAGGGCCAATCTGACTAGCGCTACGTGGTGGTAGAATTCAGAAGCTTCCATGTATATTAAAATTCATTTTGACAACATTCAGACATCCAAGAGTTTTTTTACAAACTAGTGTAGAGCTGATGATAACTGACGAATTGTCACGTGATTTCTGTTGTGGGTCAAGTTGGCATGCCTGAAAAGGCATGGGGCGAAACTAACCTATTTCAAACTTTTCTAACGATTTTATTAAGGAATGTAATCGGGCGTCCGTATACGGATGCACAATTACACATGGACGTCCAAACGAATGTAAATCAACAATGTATGGATGCCGAAATGATGGTCAGGTGTAAATATATATATATATATATATATACAAATAGATAATATAAATTCCAATACACCTTGGTAATGAGGAACCCCGTTTATTTTTGGCTTAAATATGAAAATTAGTGCCGAATATCCAAATATGCACATAAAACGTAAGAAAATTATGGTGCATGTATTAAAAACTGGAAGATATGAACCGACTTATATAAAAACTTCTAATGCACGTTGGAGATGAAGAAAACTGTTGCTTCTAATAGGATCGTTGATGGTGGGAGTGGGAGGGGGGTTGTGTAGGTTGGCTAGCTATAGGTGCAATAACCTAAACTGGCAATAATATTCTGTTTCATGAGGATGATGATCCACATTTATAGCAGCATCCAGTTACTACTGTACATTTATTGCTTCATAAACGGCTACCACTAGTTAAAAGTCGGCCGGTCGCTCGTGTAGCTGGAGCCGCCACATGGTATAAAAACTTCAGTGTAATATGAACTAACTGCTTAATATTTCGTCTATAGTTTAATTTAGCTAATTGACTTTTTTCGTGTACAAAATACGTTCAAAATGTACTTGTAAAAACGATTTTACAGCAAAAGAAGTATGCTTGAGTGAGTGGAAGGGTGGAAAAATAAAAATTTTATTGTAATCAGTTTATACTAATAATAGCTTAAATTAATAATAATATGTAAATAAATAATAATGAATATACTATTATATAAAGTTTCAAAAAATGACGCAACCCATGGGGTACAATATATTACATATTCAACCTGAATATAATTGATTAAAATTCAATCTTTTACTAACGTTAGGAAGTAACGTTAGTGTTGGATTTGATGCCCTGTAACTTAAAAATATATTTGTACCAATTTCAACCCGTTTTCAGCAACTTTCCTTCAAATTTTTTTATTACTTCATTAAAAGAATCTATTGAATGTCCCTATAGGAAAACATCCCTATAGGAAAACATCAGACAGGATAAGTTACAAGAATCTCAAGAATAGAATCATCTTGAAATAAAAATTGATCGGACTCAATTTAAGGCTGTGCAATAGGGTTTTGGTCATATTTTTTTTTCAAAGTCTCTTCGACTGGAGATTATTAGGCTACTGAAATGTAGTCTTTTGCAATAAATAAAAAAAAATTTCATCAATTATTTTCTGAGATATGAGCACTTAAAGTTAATTTTTGGGGGCAACCAGTATCATGAACGGTTGTGAATAGAAAAGTGTAATTTTCAGGATCAATGGAACAAAGTATTGTTTTTGTAATGAGGTATTTAATTTTTCAAAATTTTCATTTAAAAAAAAAATCATTTTTTGAAACCTTAATTACAGAAAAACTAGATTTCCGATTGAAATACAAAATATGTCATTGAAATCTCTGATATCCCTTCTAGTAATAGAGAGATTATTGTAAATCCAAATTAAATCGTTGGGTAGCTAAGTTGCCCCAAAGTTTTCTTGGATTCTCTTCAGTTTTACAGAGTCAACTTCCTCATGCAAATGTGCAAGCACGTTCACTCACACATATGCAGGGACTTGCTATGTTGCCGGTTTGAACCATATTCGTTCGTTACTCGCCCTTATCAATGCTCCCTCACGCGCAACACCAGCACTCGCTCTGTCTGCCGGGTGCATCTTGTTTACAGTCTTGAATAATTATTATGCGATCGAAAATAATTGCTTTGAATAACATGTCTCCAGTAGCACTATCACATTCCTTTCCGCTCTCTCTCTCTCTTTCTCCCTCATTCTTTTTCTCTCAAATAAACATATGCCAAATTGTTTTGGAAGGAAGGAAACGAATTATTCTTTTTGCGATTGTTCCATATATTGTACCTTACTCTTTTGATTACATTATAGTTTATTCCTTATTGGATAATTTACATAGTGAATGGGATTATATTGTAGGACTTCTATGATAGATAATATATAAAGAGGCTTCCAATGAAAACTGTAGTAGAACTGTAATTGAAGAAGTTGCTCTACAAACAGAAATTTACTACAAATTATGAGATGAAATACTAAAAAAATATGTATAAATATTACAATTGAGTATATTATTATACTCAATATTATAATTGTGTTATACCCTATTATTTAACACAAAAATTAGGCAATGAATAATTATTCAATAATAAAAATAAAAATTTAATAATTAGGATGAAGCCCACATAGGTCTGATACCTGTGAGTGGGTAATGAATTGGATGATGGTGATTGATGAGTTGGACCTACAGTTTTAGGTGGGTTCCGAACAAACGGGAAATGATTTTTACAGCAGAGAACCAAGTCTTTTTTGCTGGCCAATCCAATCGGTCACCCTTACATAGAGCGCCCAGGAATACCTGATTTTTGAAAATTGATTGTGAATGAACAATTGAACGGATATATTGATATACATCAATCGAAGTAGAATTCCGTATTCTTCAATTTCAACTTTTGCAAACTTAGAATACCTAGAGTGGATTAAAAAAACTTCCAGCTTTGTACCAATTTTTCCATCAAAAGAGTGAACAAAATTTGAGTGGGCTCTTGTGTCAAACAAAGGAAACAAATTTTTCTTCATAGGAAATTCTTGCGATTGTTCCATATACTGCATCTTAATCATAAAATATGATTACATTATTGGAGAGCTTACATTGTGAATGGTATTATATTATAATACTTTTTTGATAGATAACAAAGATACTTTCAATAAAAACTGTCGTGGAACTGTAATACTTATACTTACAACGTTATACTTATACGTTATACTTACAACACAATTAAATTTAATAGGCAAAGATAATAAATTTTCAAAATAAATCGGTTAACAAAAAATTGGCTATATAGTCAGCTAATTTTAACTGACTAATGAGCGAATACTGTAGTTTTTTTTTTTTATTAAGAGCGTGAAGCGCGACTTTATCGCTCGAGCCAAAACATTGGCGAGAAACTATTGCGAGAGCGATAAAGAAGCATACAATATTTCTCCTAAAACTGCAGTTCTGGATTCCAACACAATAAAAGCTTGTAGTTTGTAACATCACAGACCATGCGCGGATTTGGTTAGCGTTCGCCATTGTTGAGGTTATGTGAATTTCATGGATTCCGTGATCCACCAATGAGAAGGCATCAAAATCAAAATAGAAGCGTAAAGAAAACAGCTGGCGAGCATAAAGTACTTTACCGCTTGCGGAGCAGTAAAGAGGCATTTTACAATTATATATATTATATATATATTTTTAATGTTGCATTGTCCACATTAAATGTTGGGGGTTTTCAAGTAAGGAATAGTAACCCCCCCTCCCCCCCCCCCCCACCATAATCGAATAGTGGGTCATAATCTGCCATATCCAATTTTTAAGCATAGACTGAAATTTTTTTTAATGAATAATCCATTATTATTTATTATATAGGTTTGAGGATTTTTATGAAAGGGCAAAGACTTTGTAGACAATTTATAGACAGCTTTAAATGACACACCGCAATAGATAGGTAGGCTAATTTTGAATGTGATTTTGTATTTTTATCTGTTTTAACGTTCTAGCAATGTTGTATGAGACAAAATTATTTTGATATGAAATATGACAATTTGTAATGCTTCTGACGACCTCAGGAGTTGCTGCAATAAAGGTTTATTATATATATATTTTTATTATATATTGGTATTTCGAAGAAGTGGCTTAGAAAATTACAAGAATATTATGGAAATATTATATATGTTTTGAATATGAGGTAATAAATGGTTGTCTGTAAAAAAGCCTTCTCCAAATTATAATAGTCAATTTTATTTTCCTGTATATTAGATATTTTTCCAAATTTAATCAATTTTTCCAAAATCTAAGATATTTGCCTTGGGCGCCAAAAACACGTGATGGCCCCCGGTTTTACTCGCTCAGAAACTATTTTTTAAACTAAACGTGCACAAGATTCATCAGAGGGTCAGAAAAGGGTCTCCACTACCTGGAACTGCCGCTCTGGTAGTGAACCGACCGGAAGAAAATTCATTATACAAATTCATATTACAAAACAATGGGAGCCTATATTATGATATGGAACTGAATTTATTACCTCATGAAATTAGAAGACTCTTCTCTTGATCAGCTCTCCAAGAAATATTTTCTAGTTGAGCTGTATTAGTACCAGTAACAAAATAGCAATGTTTTTTTTTTACTTTGATTTTTCAGTAACAGTGGAATCATTAAATAGAAGAATTCTGGGTTTTGCTAAAACATAGAAATATAATTCACTGAATAAATTAAAAATCAATCAATTTTATCTTAATTCGAAAGTTAATTTAATAAAACTATTCAATAGAACCTATTAAAATTGAACGGATGATAGAAAAATCCAGAACATCAGAATATATTCTAGAAAAATATGTAGTCTAGTCTGTGGTGGATGATCTTGAGATTTTTTATTTCTCTGTAGCTCAAAATACCACTTGTTGTTGATCTTGTGATGATTCATTCAATGAAAATCTGTAATGTTTTGATTACAAAGATCATTTCAGCTTCTCAATGATATTGATAATATTACTGAATATAATATTATAATAATATTAATGTGGATGAAACTCCACACAATCAAATCATAATTTGATATTGTTTAAAAAATTATGTTACAATTTCCATTCAAAGTATACAGTTTGTTGTTACTTATTATGATTTGATTGATCACTGTAATGATCTAAAAGTGATTAATAATACTTCCGAATCTACTTCCGATTTTCAGGTAGCCGAGGCCCTTTCTTGACCCTTCAATAAAACTTGTGCGCGTTTTTGCACAGAATTCCATTGAATTTCAGTTGTGCGCGTTTAGCATGTAACCGATTGAATTAGGAGTAACCCTGGGTGAATAGAAAAATAAAAAACAAAATATTGAAAGACATGACCCAACTAATGCTTTGCCTTGCCATTATTAACACAACAGAAAACTCCTTACATTAATGCCATTAATCAATTATTAGTTTTATTATTGTCGAATTCTGTACAATATTAGGTTAAAAATGGAACACGGCACAAAACAATGTACCAAACTACTCATGCCACCCTAAGTGAACAGAGGGCAAAAACTGTCCAGGCTCTCTAGCCGTCAGACATATCGGATTACTTTTGTGAATGAAAGCTCAGGTATTAGAATATCTGTGGCTGAGGCTTGCAAACTATATTTGCTTTACTAGATTCTATGTAGTAGAACGACTCTGCCTCCCTCCCAAGAAGGCCTAGTCAGACCAGGCGAAGAGCGGAGCAGACGGGAGCCGAGAGATCTGGCAACGTTCCAGGGCTATGGAAAGCTAGTTACGTACAAATCCACCAGAGTGATTCAAAACCGGACCAAACTCGATTCGACTCGATTGTAGACTCGTTTGTTTGTTGCCTTGAGTCGGGACTCGAGACTTGGTCAGAGTCACGGTGCCTAGCGCACAGCCTTAATGAGAGACTGCTGTGACTAAACTAATGCTTGACTAGTAGATTCCAATTGACTCAGATAGCAGATTGAATTAATAGATTGAATTAAATGAATTAAATTGAATTAAATGTTGCTTGATTATCGATGGGGCCACAGAAAATTCAGCCCTTGCATGACTCAGTAGAAGTCAGGGTTGATGTCAGGGTTGCGTCATTTAAAAAAAAACCGTTATCATTAATATTTTTTAAAGTAATTTTGGGTCTCTTTTCTTATTGTCTACGCCAATGTCTGTCCACTGTGCAAGCATTTAAATGCAATGAAGTGAGAGGGTTCCCTACCATTACATATTAAATGATAGGCCTACGATTACTACAGCAGAGGTAGGCTAGTGATACAGCAGACTATAGTCAATTTATTTGCAATCTAACAACTTCTTTTCTTCCGCGTTCAAGTGTTGGTGCATGATGGGGGGGGGGGGGGGGTTTGAAGGTTTTAAACATTGAAAGCAATAAAAGCAGTAAACAATGATACCAGCGGCAGGTTCCCATCAAAGACTTACAACATAAAACCTCCTAAGCATCCTCCACATAAAACTTGCCGCCTAGCACAAGATCTTTCTAGATCGTAAAACTGAGGGGGGGGGTCGCCCCCTTGGAGCCCCCCGCCATCGACGACGACGACGACTAGTTAATAAAATTGTCGACAAACTCTTCTTTGCCAAGCTTTTCCACAGCAAATTTTCCTACACGGAAAAACGGACGAACTTAAATTGAACAAAAATCGAAGGCGACGAGAAAAAAGAAACCTTTTATCGCTCTTTGGCGCCATAAATAAAATAAAAAAATACAAGATGGCAAAAACAAAATACAAAACTTCAAACTGTAGGTACAACATTCATACCATCATTGTATCATTATTCACCTCATTACCTACGCACAAGTCTCAGACGCATGTGGGCGTCATCAGCAAAAGAAAACCTTCAACATACATTATACAGCAGAGTGATCGTTAAGTCACGCACGTGTAAATAAACATTTCTGTAAATAAAAGTTTAGTTGAATTGAGTATTATGGATTCTATTCTGAAAGATAGCATCCCATTTAGTACCGACAACAAAAAATCTAGAAACCATTGAAATGGATACTGGCTACATGAGTCTGTAGTATTGTTACGTTTAATGCTTTGTTAAGTCTTTCTCATGAGCAAAAAATCAAGTATGAAATTCATGCATTCAGTAAAGCTAAAGCGAGGCAGCCATTTTAAACATTTGTTGCAAAAATTTAAGTATTTTTGTATATTGTAATAATAATTAATGTTTGTAAATATATGTGGTTTACTTTTTTTTACTATTCGATAACCTTCTGATGTGCGCAACTTAAATTATCACTCTCTACATTGTAGCCTACCTATACAAGGTAAAATATTTTGTGTAAAAAAATTGAATGAAAAATAATAAGTAAACAAATTTTGATAATTATACAATTTCTTTTATATTTTATAACATTTTCCCCAAATGACCTCACGGACCTGGGCAGATTTAATGGTTTTTTCAAAGTTGTAAGAACATTAGTTCTTAAACTCACACACAAAAATAAGTATATCTTGAGTAGATCTCTTGGAAGCAGCAAAAGGCCTCACAAATCAAAATGTCCTGAGTGTGTTATGAAGTGTACGTATAAGGGTGATGGAGGGGTAGTTTAAAACTTGTGTTGGGGGGCGGGGGGGGGGGCGGCACAGGAATGGTGATTCAATTGGTGAGAGTGGATCTCTTGTCTTCCGAAAGAGGGGACAGGGGGGGTCCCCAGGGTGTAGAGACTGACACAGAGACACGCAAACTTCATCAGGGGCCCCCTAGTCGACCTCCTCCCACCCCCTGAAGAAAGAGAGGGCAATTCTTTTGGGGGACAACACTCTGATACAACTTCTATGTTTTAAAGAGAACTTAGCACCGTGCTTTTCACACTCCCCTATGGACTTTTTTCTACTGCAACTTGACCTTGATTGAAGGCTGCTGCTTTCTTAAAAGATTCACATACAGAACTATATATTATGTAGCGTGTAGAAGAATAGTTTTACAATAAAAGAAACACAAAAAATTCGCTGATCTTTTTCCTGGTTTGGACATGTTTCAAGTTAGACAGCTGCAATAGTATCGTGTGACCTGGCTGGCTGAGATCTGGTGTCATAGTTATCAGGTCGCACCTGAACAAAGTTCAGGGCCTCTGACGTAAATTAACGACTGCTTTTTAGGCTTAATTGCTGAAAATAATGCTAAATGAAAACTGGGCTTCACTTTTCCTTCAAATTCAAATGCGCCTATCACTTATAAATTCATGACAATCACATTCCAGTGTTCAAATTCTGAGGACCTTATGAAGTTGAAAAAACAGAAATTTCAATGTTGGAAGCATTTAAAGTATATCAGTATAAAACACACCTTCCAGGTAACGTGTTCCTAAACAATGCAGATGATTGTATCCCACAACTCCTAAAACGATTTAGGGTGCTTGCACCGTGGAGTATCAAATAAGTGATAGCCACGAGCCAGAACTGTGTTCAGTCAGATAAGTCACAAGCACCTGCGTCCTTTCTGTGAGTGTGACCGACTGGTTTGGTCAGCAAAAACGACTCCGCTATAAAATAGCGGGCCGCTTAGCGCAGTTGGTTGGGGTGTCGCAATTCAGCTTGCTGTCGTTTCAGCGGTCGTGGGTTCGAATCCCGCTCCTCCGTCTGGCATCTATATGTGTTATCATTCACTTCATTACCCACGCATAAGTCTCGGACCCATGTGGGCATCATCAGCAATAAAAAAATCACTTCCCATCAGAACCCATCTGAAAATGTAGTTTCAACTCGTCAATCATCATCATCAAACTCATTACCCACGCACAAGTCTCAGAACTATGTGAACTTCATCAACAGAAAAAAAACCTTGATGCTAATCACCATCGTGAAATCACACAAATGCTGTGAAATAGCGATATTCACACAGCTCCAATCTTACAACACCATTCCACTGCATGCATTCGATTTTGCGATGGCGATTATCCTCGATTATTGGAGTTTGCCAGGCTGGATCGGGAAACGAACCTGAGACCTTCAGAGTGGCAGTAACCCGCTCCAACCACTATTCTACGAAAATCATCAATAAAACCGTGAGTTCAGTGATAGCCGTGAGCCGTAGCAGGTAACTGTTCAATCAGATCGAGATGAGCTATCAAGGCTGTGCGCAGGGTTTTTGCTTAATTTTTTTTTCAAAGTTTATTGTATTGAATATTATTAAGGAATTGAAATGTTGACTATTGCCATGATAAATTATTTTTTTCATCAAATATTTCATAAAATATGGGAGTTCAAAGCTAAAACTTTCGGGTTTTGGGGGCAATTGATCTCCCCTACAAGTTATTTTAAACTTTTGATAATTTATTTTTAAATGAAAGATACCTTGGGGAATAAAATGACATATTTTCATTCCGATCAAACAATTATAAATTTTTTAAAACATGTGAAAATTTCAGTTTTTCAAAAAATTATTTTGGAAAAACAATTGTTGAATTGAAATAAAAAATGTGTCATTCTTTTCCCAAATGTGTCTTTCAGTTATAAAAAAAATATCAAATGTTAAAAATAACTTGTAGGTGAGTTCAATTGCCCCCCAAAACCGAAAAATTTCAACTTTGAACTCCCATATTCCATAAAATATTTGATGAAAAAAATAATTTCTTATGGCAATAGTTAGCATTTCAATACCTTAATAATATCCAATTCAATGAACTTCGAAAAAAAAATTATGACCAAAAACCCTGCGCACAGCCTTAACTACTCCTGTATGGGTGACCGACTGGATTGGCCAGCAAAAAAGGCTGTTCTCTGCTGTAAAATTACTTCCTGTTGGCTCGGAACCCACATGTAGGTCCAGTTCATCAATCACCATAATCCAATTCCTTACCCCCACGCACAGGTCTCAGACCTATGTGGGCTTCAACCTCGAAAAAACCCATTTCAAGACTTAGGATCTGCAGTTCACTGTATAAAGGAGTCCTATATTGACCAAATGGCTCATATTCCATGCTTTATCGTGCAAAAAAACAAATTCAGTTCCAAGAACCATTCCACCAGCTGTTCGAGTGCAGTGCAACAATGCGTAATGTCACCCGTTAAAAAGACGTTGACCAATACAGAGCAGTTACAGGATTTTAGACAATAAATTATAGACTTTAACCAAGGTCCGTTCCCATCCATTAGAATTATGTAATGGCTCGAAACAAAGATCTCTCTCACTCCCTCTCACTCACTCCTTCCTACTCTGCATTTGCCTCATGCTCCCATTATTCGAGCCCCTACTTATGCTATACACTGATCTTTGTTCTTGAGTAGAGCAACTAAGTTCACGTAGAGCCGTATTTATGAAAGTTCCTTCAGTTTATCTTGACTCGAGAGACTCTTGAAATGTAATGTATCTATATAGGAATTTAACAGCACCTTCAGTCAAGAGACACTAAAGGAAAGTTCATTAATATTAAATAATTACATTACATTAACATTAATATTGAATGCCTGTGCTAAATTTTTAGCATTTGCTAAATTGCGGGAGTGTTTTTGATTATATTTATATTTATTTACTTATATGCTATTCTTATACTGTACTAGATTGCTACATTTATTTTTATAAATCGATCGCTGGTCAAATAGATCTTTAAATGAAAATCTCTTTAAGGTAACTAATTCAATGTTGAATGAAGTTAAATGCCTTATTATTTTGCATGTGCTGAGTTGTGGCAGTGTTTTACTAATATTCATATTTATAATTGCAAAAAATTGCATCAACCATTCGTATATATAATAACGAAAAGACTATTCAATGAATAACAAAATTTTGTGAAAATATAGCACACAAATTGGCCTAAAAATATAACTGAACTTCCTTTTAACCAAATTTTCACCTGTTAGCTCACATTTCAGTTTTAGTTCCGTTTTACGGCGGCTGGGAAAGTGAGTTAAAAATAATTTTAAATTTATATCATGTTGAAATTTCTGCCAGTTAATGTTTCAGTTTTCGTTCCGCTTACGGCGGCTGGAGAAGTTAGTAAAAATTAATTTCATATTTATATCAAATTTCTGTCAGTTAACGTTCAAGTTTTCGTTCCGTTTTACGGCGGCTGGAAAAGTTAGTAAAAATTAATTTCAAATTTATATAAAGTTGAAATTTCTGTCACTTCACGTTTCAGTTTTCGTTTCCAAGTCAGTAGCAGCAAATCGAAAAATAACAGCAGGAGATTGCTGTATTTTATACAGGAGAGTGGTAGTAGGGTGCACAACTACAAAGGGGGCAGCGCAATGGGAGGTAATTAATGCGAAAGGCCGCACTAAATCATGTCGCCAGCACCTGTCCACTCTATACCACTACCAAAACAACATCAACACAATACAGTATTTGTGCACCTCAGTAATACTACTGTTCTACGCTCTTCTAAAGCATTGCAATGCAACGTTCGAACTGCTTTTCTCTCAAACTGTTGCTTGATCAAGCGAAGGGAGGGGGGGGTGTTGATATTGTCATGATGTCGTGAGGGGGGGGGGGAGTGATATAGCTTTGGGGTGGTCCTCCGGTGCAGGGGGTCACCCTTTGGAGGGGGGAGGAGAGGCGCAAGCCTGCCAAGCATACAAACATGGTCACGTGTTGTTGGAACCTACACACAACACTCACTATAATAATATTTCTGTGTTGTATATGTAATGTGTGAGTGTGTGTGATAGTAGGGGCTGGGGGAGGTGTTATAGGTGTAGTCAATTTTTATTGCTTTTGTGTGCGTGTATGTGTTGGGTGGGTACGATTTGTCCCTTTGGATGATGGGAAGGGTTGTGCTGTGACACATTTGATAGATTTATTTCATGGTTTATATATGATGGTGCTCTCTGCTGCTCTGTTTACTGCTGTCATACACAATGATACACCCCCCCCCCCCCCCCGTAAAACACCCACCAACCTCCATAACACTGACATAACATCTGAAAACAGTGCGTTTTCCCATACTGGTTATTGCCAACTGACCCCTTATAGGCTATAGATGTAGACATTTGAAATAGACTCAATTTCTTTAAAAATTGTAGAATTCGTTTCTTTTCTTTAAAAATCATGAATGTTCTTTATTCTACAACTAGCAGTTTGGTGAACAGTAGACCTAACTTCCAAGATTGAGGGTGCTTGAACACACTCGATGTACTCAATGACAATCGCCATCGCAAAATTGAACACAATCATCAAAACTTAACCCTTGATTCAATTATTTGTGTATGGAGAAACCTCCCCCCTAAACGTCACTCTGCATCACATTACCAAAACTGCATTTCTATTTTCTTCCAGTCTGTCCCTGTATCAGCTTCCATACAGCTGATTGCTCAAATCAGATCAGATTTCACATGTCTGATGAATTAATTTAAGAACAATATTAATGAAATTAGTCTAATAAAATTAGTAATCCCTTGTTATTTAAGAATTGGAAATGATTTGCTCTCTTCAACAAATATTTTATTTTTATGAATGGTAACTTAATTCATATGAATGCTCAACCAGATAAATAAGAGGGCCCGAGTACCATCTTGAAATCTGTTGCCAATTGCATATGATGGAGAAGCTAATTTTGGAACTCATATGTTTCCTGTAGAACAAGGCGGAATGCCTTTCCTTTTTTAATTTAAAATATCCTTTAAACGCAAGAAAACTTGGAAAATCCTTACACACTAATCGCTGGGAATTTCTTAAATGACGATCAACGCAAAATTTCATAGAATTTCGTTCACGATTTCAGCAGTAAATGCGTTAGAAAAAGACAGATAAATGCAAAACAGGCGACTTGAAACAGAGACCTTTTTGTTCGGTCAAAAATGATCATGGTTTTCCCCAATTGGTCTTTGCCAACTGACCCCTTATACAGGCTATACTTATAGATATTATAGACTGAATTTCTTTCCCAGTTAGTTGCTGTATATAGTGCTCGTCTTTTTTTAAAAAGTTGTTGAATAATTGATTTTAGTTTTTTTTTAAACGAAATTTCATTTTTGGGAGATGACACTACCGAGTCAGATCATTCTACTTCATATTACTGATATCTTTGTACAATATTATTAATTTTTATCTTCAAAAGTTTGCAACCATTAATTAAAATTTTTGTGCAGAGATTATTTTTGCTGTCATTTTTTTTGTAAGTTGACACTACCTAACAACATTGCTATATTCTTTATTATTATTAATTTTTCAACAATTATTGAATAATCAAATCTATTAGATCTACTTGCCTTCTCTCAACTTCTTTTCGTTGTTAATACTACAATATCTTTTTTATTTATGAATGATTTTTTCTGTAATTTCAAGTTTTAACCAGTATCCTTCTGAAAATTAACGTTAGAAAGCATTCTAGCACCAGAAAAGGAATTTACGATAGGTTATTTATGAAGGATTTTACTAGATAAAGGAGCTCCTGTCAAGAAATTTCCTCGAAAGAACCTAATTTCATGGATTATTTCTCAAGAGTGATCTTTTCTACTCTTCTTTGTACAATATGTTACAGTACTCTGCTATGATTTTATTGTTTTTTATAATAAAATGTTATGTACAAAAGTTTGTAAATAAAAATGAATGAATTATTTTTCTATCATAGTGCTTTGATACATCCTAGAACCCAAAAGAGCTAATGGACAGTCCCAACTTCTCAACTATCTAGCTTTTTTTATGACGAATAATCAGTTTTTTTCTCCAACTAATAATTCTAGGGTGCCAGGGAAAAAGCATATAAGTCACAAAATGGTCAAAACATGTTAAGTCCATACCCAGACTGACAAAATCAAGATCTATCATTTGGTCATAGTAATACAAGTCAATCTTGCTTACCAAAGGAACTATAAGGTTTTCTCAAAACAGTATAAGTAGAAAGCTCTGATATGTGACAGGGAAAAAGCAGACAAGTCAATCTTGTACTATGTTTACTTTGTTATTATCAGCTGAGAGTTGGGGAAAAAGCAGACAAGTCAAGTTATACTTCTGTAACCCATGTATATTCGGGTCGCCTGCTGGGGAAAACGAATAGGGAAAAAGCAGACAAGTCGAAAATATGCAATGTTTTTTCAATCTTCATATTCAATAAAATATTATTATTACATTAATAAAAATATTATATGAAGGTGTAATGCCAAAATGAGCATTCTTTCATTATTATACTACTTTTCGTTGACAATGTTATTCAAACAGCTGTTTCCTTTCTGTGGCATTGCTGAGTGATCACATGAAACACAACGTGCAACAAAAAATTTGTATTTGGTGATTTCTTTCATGGAATTTTTAATTCATTGTTCAATCGAAACCAAGTGAGGTGAGATAATGCTGAAATGGAGATGGCGTCCACATCTGAGCTGATATTGAAAATGGCACAAAAACTAGGTAAGTTACATTATCTTCTCAGACTCATTATTCTCTTGATTCCTCAAGACTTTCTGTTCTGTATATTCTAAGCATGATTATATACAAATTTGCACTTTGATGGAAGACAGGCAGAGAAAAATGTTCTGTTATCTGCTCTATTGTCATCCACCTACCTGGTGTTTTGGAACCCACCTGAACAGTAAACCCATCATGTTTCACATAAAATGCCATATGGCGAGGTGGAACTGCCCTAATTATTATTATTCAATTCATTGAACACTATTCGTCTCCCATCAAATTTGAAATTTTTCTGGGTCAAGTGTTTTAGAGACTGTTATTTTTCATTGAATGTATGTTTGATCTACCTCAACCGACATCATATTGGGAGTTATTTTGATTCGTCTTCTTTACTAACAGCAATTTTCTGTGGGTAAGATCAATGAGTCAACATATTTTTCTACTTTTCATGAACATGGCCATTGCAAAATTATTCATTCTTGTTCTCAGGGACTTCTGGAAATGGCAATGATTATGATACTCTCTCCAATCTTATCAAGAGAAGTCAAACCAGAAGAAGAATGGAGGAAGTTTGGAATAACAACAATGGAAATGAAAATTATGGTGAGCATCATATACTTTTAATGATAATCTCATAATATCCTTTGTTAATGAGATGATTTTTACTGAGACCAGAGGATTTTGAAAGTTTAATTACAAGTTTACAGTTATTAAGTTCTTGTTATTTGATTAAATTGAATGCATCAGTATAAAAACTGTATATAGCTTGCAGTAGTCCAGAAACTAGACCTACTAGGCTGTAGGTCTGGTATAGTCCTTAGATCATATTCACCTACTGTTCTCACACTTCTGTGCAAAATTATTAATAATATTTTCACTATTTATTTATCATTATGTTCACAGGAGAATCTGATTATGGCAGTCTCTCTGAAGCTTCATCTGATTTGACTGAGGAACAGATTTCTACAGCTAGAAAAGTGGAAGACATTTAAAATAAACAAAAAAATATCATGATATCAGAGTCAGAGAATGGAGTTGAGGAATAAATTACAGGTTAGTGTTTTTCCAGAAGAACAGAAGCGAGAAACATGGTCCAGAGAGAGAAGATTGGCTCAAAGCGAGATAATGAAGGAAATATGGAGAAGAAGGAGAGAGGCTGATGATTTATGACAAGTTGGGAATGACGAATGCTATATTTAGTGAACTATTGTGTTCCATAGTAGGCATATACAAGAAAAAGGAAATTCGGTACAAAGAACCGTAAATTCATTCTTGAATTTAACCATTCATTACATTGATTTTCCTTCAAAGAGGAGTATGTGCGGAAACAGCAAATCTGGACCCCAAAAAATTCATGACAAAACTCAACCAATATCAAACGAGAAAAAAAAACTTATGGATTTATTGGAGCTCATTACACCATACCTGCATCATTTCTACAATGAGTTGAAGTCAGTCCCTAACATTCTTCCTGACATCGAAGAATGTATTGAATAAATAAAGAATTTACTTATTATGTATGTATGTAGATAGTACCATAGCCGATACGACTGTAGTTGACTCTTCAGACCTTAACGTTAGGTTTTAGTCTGAAGAGCGTACTACACAAACGAGGAGTGAGGTAGTTTGTGATTGCTTTCCTCACTGAGCTAACAGAATTGTATCAGTATGCCAAGCCCACCGAAACAAATTCTGAAGCTCTATGCTTGACAGTCCACTCCCACCTTTACAAAGGGTCTGGCTGCACAGGTGAGTGTGTAAACTATCTAGCACACCTCTGAGCTACTTCCTGCTACTTATTATATTAATAATTAATACTGATTCTTAAATAATTTTGATAAGTTATTCAATTTTTTAATAAATAATGATAGAAACTTTTAAAAAGATAAATTTACTTTTACCCTTGAAATTTAAATTTTTTATTACTTATAATTATTATTATTTTCTATTACTTATTATGAAAATTTATGTGATTGTAGAATAAAATATTGGTTTTGGGTTTGGTAGTATCGTTTTCATATCAAATTTGGATTATTTCTAGCCAATATTCCAACATAACTGATTCTGGACATATGTAGTTTGGCCTGCTCCTAATAGTATAAGTCATGATATTTGACTGGTCCTTATAACATAAGTCATGTAATTTATCAATAAAGTGGAATTACTTTACCAACAATCAATACATTGTTTTCTTGTGAGAAAAACAGGTGTTTAAGCATTTGAAACATTGTCGATTCTAATTTTTCACTTAATAAATTAGTTTTTTCCACTTCCTGAAAAATGTGGTTTTTTGACTTATATTGTTTTTCCCTAGCACCCTAGAATTATTTTATTACGAATAATCAGATTTTTTTCTCCAACTAATAATTATCTTAATTTATTCACCTTCTAACTATTTTTTCAACTTCCTTTAACACTTCATCATCCTCGTATTCCTACTGCACATTTTCTTTCTTCTTGTATTTGCCTTCTTTCAATCTCTTCCCCTTTAAGGATTGAGAGGAAGAATAGGCCAAGTCATAATTCCATCTATCATCAATCAATCTCTTTTTCTGTTTATTCGTCTTTTCCTTCTTCTCCTTCTTCATAATATTTCACTTTTTCTTTATCATCATCTCCTTTTTCTCCTCCTCATACTTCATCTTCCCCCACCCCTCCTTCGACCTCTTCTTTATCTTCCATCCCTCACCCCGCATATCATTTTTTGTTCTTCAATTTTATTTCTACACCTTCTTTTTCTCCTCCTGTTCTTTTGCATTTTCTACAATTCGTTCCACTTTTTTGCTTTGCTTTTGTTGCTTCACCTCCATCTCCGTCTCATTACCATCATCTTACCATCATCCAACTTATTCTTCATCCTTTCCCATTTTTCTCCTCCTCTTTTGAAACTTCTAATTCTTCTCCTTTTTTTATTGGCTTTGCTGCTGCTTCACCTTCTCCGTCTCATCATCATCATCATCATCATCTTCGTTTCCTCCTACCATTCTTCTTGTCCTCTTCTTCTTCTTCTTCTCTTCCTTCTCCTCCTCCTCTTCTTATTCTTCACTTCTTTACCATTCTTCTACACCTTATTTTTCTCCTCCTGTTCTCCAATTACTAATCTTTCCCGTCTTTGATTTCCTCTGCTGCTCCTTTACTTCCTTCGTATCATCATCATCATCATCATCCTCTTTGTTTCCTCCTTCTATTCTACCCCTTTTCATTCTACTCTTCCTCTTCTCCTCCTCCTCCTTTTTATCATCTCCCGTTACTTTCCCCCCACTTACTACTCCTTTTTTCTCTTCTTCTTCATCTCTCACCCCACACTCACTCGTCCAAATCTATGTAAATTTTGTTATGCAGGAGCTGGGAAGAAGGTTCTAGTAGCAAACTGAAATTATACAACATCGGACTATTATGATAATAGCAAGGTAGGCTAGCTAGCTAACTTAAAAACCAAGATGGCCGCGGCGGCTAACTAAAATGATGTACCAATTATGGCTATTAGTTAAATTAAACGAAAGCAACAACTGGGAAGCAACCAGCCAGCAAGGAATAGACTAAAACACGCAAACCACCAGACCCGCAAATCCCACAGGTAGCCAGCGAGCCCACAATCTCATACTTCTGGTGGCAAGCTAAAACAGTAAAACTGGTATGCCTGTCCAAACTGATACGTTTATTGTGATAGAGCACTCTCATAGAGCAGTCTAGACTCGAAACACCGAACTTGCTGCTATGAGTGTGGGAAAAAATCTAAAATACCATTTGGGCTTCTGGTTGCGGCCACACATAACATCTATGAAACATTTTGATCATTTATAGGAATTTAGAATTTCTTATTTGGCCAAAACGACTTGTGAGTGGTTCAGTTTTGTGAACATGTCCCTTCAAAACTGAGACACTCATTTGTAGGCCTAATCACCGGTATTCACTGACCAATAAATATTCTTGTATTCTTGTGGTCAAATTCATATCATATCGTACTTGACTGTTGATTCATTCAAAGACATTGAATGAACGTATTTATGAACGCTTCTTCAGAACCTCTTGACTCGATGAACTCTTGAAATGTAATGCATTTATAAAGGCATTTCAAGAGTCACTCAAGGAACGTTCATAGGCCTAAATACGGGTCCTAGTTTCTGTATGCGGAGTAATGTTCATTATTGCTTCAAAAGGGGAGGTCAGTAAAACTTTCTCACCAAGTTCTTATTAATTATGCAAATTAATGCATAAGATTGGTAATATTGTGTGACTGGTCTAAAACTTCTTCACCAGTCCCAAAGATGCAATCTTTAAAAAATTGCACCTCGTTCTATTAGTTAGTACGTATATTATTAATGAATAGTGACAACAGCCTACCTCTGAGCGCCTTCATATGCGCAACAGCCATGCGCAGAATGGTTAGTTTGTCGGGCTTGCGAGCGAGGGCGCTACATGTGGGCACCATGTCCGACAGTTCTGTGATGTAGGCCGTCATCTTGTTTCTTCTTCGTCGCTCAATCTCGCAGTGGTTCTCTCTACTGCTCACAAACACACAAAAAACACAAAATTAAAATTCCTTCTATACAAAAACAGAACGATAAAATACATGGAAACAATAACATTGAAGCTACATTTCAAATTTATTTTCACAAAAACAGAATAAAGGCATGGAATCAAAAATATTTCAAATTTATTTTTCACAAAAACACAATGAAAACATAGAGTTAGAACATTTAAAACTACAGGATATTTCAAAATTGACGCAACTCATGGCGTATAATATCTGACTTACTCAACATGAACATGAATGAAATTCAATCTTGAACTAATGTTAGATGTTTAAGTTGAACAATTTAGATATAATTAGACTAATATATAATGCTTACGCCGAATCCATTCTGCAGTACTGTATTGAGGTATGGGGGGATGCAATGAATACACACTTCAACAAGTTGTTCATTATTCAAAAATATATAATACGAGCAGCACTGGGTAGACCTAGACTTTATACAAGTAGACTGATTTTTGATGAATTCCAAGTATTAACTGTAAGACAATTATTTATGAAGAAAATTATTGTATACATAAATTGCAATAGAGAACTATTCAAATTCAGACAGATTGATTACAATATAAGACCGTTGAGAAATCTAGTTTTGATTCCAAATCTCAATAAACGCATTTGCAGACATCAAACTCTCTATATTTGCTGTAAACTTCTTAACGTGATACCCATAGAGCTGATAGATACCATTCAAGAATAAAACTAAAACTCTTAGAATAGATGCTTGGGTGAAGGCAAATGTTTATTTTAAAATAGGCTCTGTATTCTTATAATGTTTGATATAAGTTATTTTAAAGATTGTTTATAAGTGTTATTGTTTTGATTTTCATCTGGCGCACAAGCTTGGCTTTGCTGATGGAAATCTTGAAGTATATAAGGCAAATGACGTCTACTGCAACCAGGCTGCTAATTTTGTAAGGGGTCTCCTGGCACTGTTGCAGGTGTTGAATTTAACAAATGTGTTGGTTGCCACGATACCAATCAGGCATGATCTACCTGATTGGTCCTGTGTCAACTCTGAAATAAGGAAAACTAATAATAAAATTAAAAAAATTTGTGAAAAAATGATTAAAGTCAAAATAATAGATCTCTCTGACTTGAACAGAGACCAATTCACTAGGCATGGACTCCACTTAAACAGGAAAGGAAAAATAGCAGTGTCTGAAAAAATAAAAAATTTGATTGAGTCTACAAATGCTGATAAATCAGTTATTGAACTGGGGTATGATAGCGGCCCGGAAAACTGAGAATTGGTCCTGCTTCTGAAAGTATTCCAGTAAAAATCTCAAAATTATTAGTCAGGCAGGACCTAAATCCCCTAAGATCTGAGCTTAGTAAATTAAAAAAGGTTCAAGTTCTCCAGAAGGAAAATCTAACGAAACTGTTATATTGGAATGTACAAGGTATAAGTAATAAGTTAGACTACTTAGAATTAGTTGCCCACCAGCAAAATGCGGCTGTGATTTCGGTTGTTGAACACTGGGTTAGAGAGAATGATCTATCAGCTGTATCACTTCCCTCATATAAAGCAGCATCTTTTTTTGGAAGGGCTAATAAAATTCATGGAGGAGCGGGAATATTTGTTAGAGATGATATTGATTTTATTGAAATTAGTTCAGTAATAGATATGTCTCAAGAAATGATATGTGAAGTGACTGGGGTGGAATTACCTAGCATCAAAACCACTGTGATATGCATTTATAGGCCTTGCAATGATAACATAGTATATTTTAATAAGTTTCTGTCTTGTCTTTATAATATTCTTAGTACTGTTTCCAAACCTAGTCATAGTTTGGTTTTATGTGGTGACTTTAATGTTAATTTTAATGCTGATTGTAAAATGAAGACTGATTTAATCAATTTATTTGATTGTTTTAATTTGAAAATTACTGTAACTGAAGTGACAAGACCAGGGCACTCAACACCAGGGACTTGCATAGATAATATAGTTACTGATATACATGAAAGTAAACGATTTTCCAAAATTATTCAAACGTTGTTATCAGATCACTTAGCAATATTAATTGAAATTAAATTACCTGAAGGTGGGAAAAATAATGTGTATAATAGACAAAATACTAGACATTTAAGGAGATTAATTAACAGAGAAAGGATTATTTTGTACTGTAGAATGTTAGATGGAATTAATTGGATTAAAGTTTACTCACAGAAGGGAGTGGATAATAAATTCGACGAGTTTTTCAGATTGATAATGGGGGCTATTAATGAAGCTTTTCCATTATCTAAAGTTAAAGCAAATAAGAGTAAGTTTGATAAAGGATGGTATACGGATGAGTTACATAAAATTAAGGAGCAATGTGAAACTCTATATAGTATATCTAAAATAAACGTTAATAGTCCATTGCATGAGCAACTGAAAACTAAATACAGAAACGCAGTAGTAGCATACAGAATGGCTTTAAAAAATGCTAAAATTATATACTACAAAAATATTATAGATGAATCTCATAATAAGAATAAGGAATTGTGGAAAATTGTGAATAATATTTCTAATAGGAGCTCTAAATGTGATAATTTATCAAATGAGATTAGTTCTGATGATTTTAATGATTTTTTCATTAATAACATTGATAGAGTCAGTAACAACGTACCTGTTAGTAATAATGATAGCTCATTCTACCTTAATAAATGTAATTCCCATTCTTCAAATTTCTCATTTCAGCATGTATCTGTAGAAACTATGTTTGCCAAAATATTCTCATTGAGTAATAGTAATTGTTTTGATATCTATGGTACAAATTCTACTATTTTGAAGATATCTGCTTCTTATATCTGTGAAGTACTTACTCATATATTTAATGAATCTATTGATAATAGCATTTATCCGAGTAAGCTAAAGAATGTGAAGGTAGTACCATTATTCAAAAAGGGGAGTATGAAAGACTTAAATAATTTCAGACCGATACATATTGTTCCAATTTTTTCCAAATTGTTTGAATCTCTGTTACACGAACAAATATCCAATTATTTTGAGTCAAGCAATATTTTCACCACTAGACAGTATGGCTTCAGACCCGGTAAAAGTACTTGTCATGCTGTTTCTTCACTTATTGATTCTGTTGTGTCTGATCTTAATCAGGGGTCATGTGTTGGATTTAGATCATTTGATATGACCAAAGCATTTGATACGGTGGAGCACAAATTACTCTGTAGAAAGCTAAATTATTATGGTATGGATGAATCCTCAGTCAACACTATAATGTCGTATTTGAGCAACAGAACACAATTTGTTTATAAAAGTGGCAATTTTTCAAAGGGTAGGCTTATAAAGTTTGGAGTACCACAAGGTCAGCATTGGGACCCATACTTTTCAATATATATATTAATGATCTCCCTGCTTCTATTGACAGTGATTCCAATTCTGGATTCCTATTTGCTGATGACTTTGGTCTAAAAGTTAAGAGTAAATCTAAGGCTGGAGTTGAGAGTGCTCTTTCAGGTTATACAGCACTGTTGAAGGATTGGTGTTATGCGAATAATTTGACCCTGAATGAAGAAAAAATATGTGATCTTCACTTCTCATACAATAGAGATTCTTCTGGTGATGGTAATCCAAATACTATAAAATTTCTAGGTATTTGGATAGACAAGTACCTGAATTGGAACCATCATGTCGATTTTATAATTAAGAAGATATCAAAAGGCCTATTCCTCCTAAGACGGCTAAGGACATGTGTAGGAATTGATGTTCTTATTAAAGTGTATTATGCACAAATTCAGGGTTTACTATGCTATGGAGTCATTATCTGGGGTAATAACCCTAGAACCATTAAAATTCTTTTACTACAAAAAAAGATACTGAGGCTGTTATGCTGTACACCTTTCCGAGATAGCTGTAAACCTTTGTTTAGGAAATTAAGAGTGTTGACGTTTCCAGCTTTGTATGTTTATTGCTCCATTGTCTATGTCCATTGTAATATAAATAATTTTGATATGAATATTGACTGTCATGCTCATAATACTAGGAATAGAAGAAGCCTGAGAGTATATAGATATATACACACTTCTTCCCAAAAAAATTTTCCTTACATGGCAGTAAAATTATACAATTATATGCCGGTTAGAATCAAGGAACTGCCAATCAACTCATTAAAAAGTAAGATTAAGCTTATTTTAATTAATGAGGCACTTTACCGAGTAAATGATTATTTCAAAATTGACTGGAAAATTTATGTGTAAAGAAAATGTACCTGAGTAGCCAAACTGAACAATGTCCTGGTCTATTTTTTGTTGTTTTTAGTGTATCTTAGTGTTTTATTATTTAGTGTTTATAAATCTCTATGTTTATCTTTAGTCTATATATCTGAGTATTTTATCAATGACGTTGTCGATAACATTTTTAGCATTATGTTCCATGACAATAAACAATTTATTTATTTATTTATATATTTTTTCTTATATGTACTGTAAAAAACCATAGTTTAATATAGTGTATCTGATTGTGATGTACTACTACATTTGTTTTTTGGTGTTTAAAAAAAAAATAAAAATAAAAATTCGATGCCCTGTAGCTTTAAAATAGATTTGCAATAATTTCAACACATTTTAGAAACTTTCCTTCAAAATCTCTTTTTTACTCTTCTTGAAATTATATTTTGCATGTTGTCTGAGTTTCAAGTGAATCAATTATATTGTACAATAATTATATAAACTTCGTAATGCAAAGAGCCCTATAATAAAACATCAGACAGGATAAGTTCCAATGATCTCAAGAATAGAATCATCTTAAGAAAGAAAAATAGATCTGACACAATTTAATGAAAAGATTGTGACTTCTAATGCTTGGCTAGTGCATTCCAATTTTCATATTAGTGTAAAACTACAGAGCACATTTTGTAGGTTACATTAATTTTAGAAATGAAAACATTTCCTCACTTCAAACACAATAATTATTAACTTTTCATGTGAAATTTAACGACATGCAGTCAAATATTTGTTAAGAATAAGTATAATAACTCACTTAAACTGGCCGAGTACTTTCGAATCTATGAGATCCATCATCAGAGGCTCCTAGATCATCATGTCAGTTTTTTGGTTAGAAGTGTTGTGGTTTTTGTAAAATATGATCAAAAAGTTTGTGAGATTTAAAATTTAGTTGTTCATTGAGAATGTTTTGTTTATTGTGTGTGGTGTGTTTGTATATTTCAAATTGTTCCAAGGTGTTGAGTTCGTGTCCTTTAGATTTTATGTGTAGAATGTGTAGGTTGGTATTGATGTCGGTAAAAGTGTGTCCAGTTTGAATGATATGGTCGGCAAAATTCGATTCAGCTTTGGATGTCAGGGCCTGAAAGTGTTCCTTGTAACGTTGTTTGAATGTGCGGCCTGTTTGTCCTATGTAGAATTTGTTACAATCAGAGCAGTTTAGTTTGTAGATCCCTGGGAGATCGTATTTGTTTGTGTTCAGTGTGGTTTTGAGTGTAAGTGCATTTTTTATTTTGTTTTTTGTTCTGAATGAGATGGTGTGGCCGGCTTTTTTGAAGATTTTTGCTAGTCTGTGTGATTGTGGATTAATGTATGTCATTGTGATGTATTTTTTGTCAGTGGTGTTGGTGTTTTGTTTTTTGTTTCTTATTTTATGATTGAGTTTGTCAATTAGGTCGTGTTTGTAGCCGTTTTCTTGTGCTAGGTATTTTATTGTATTTAGTTCAGTGTGGTAATTGTCGGTGGAAAGCGGTGTGTTGTTGAGTCTGTGTAGCATTGACCTGAATGCTGAGTGTTTGTGTTGTGTTGGATGATTGGAGGTGCTGTGTATTAGGGTATCTGTCATTGTTGGTTTTCTGTAGATGTTGAAGCTGTGTTGTTGGTTTGTGTTCTTTGTAATTAAGAGGTCTAGGAAGTTTATTGAATTGTTTTTCTCATATTCAGCTGTGTATTGAATGTTCTTATGTATTTTGTTTATGTATGATCGAAGTTGTTCACATTGTCTTTTGTTTCCTCTGTATAGCAATAGAACATCATCTACGTATCTGTGCCAGTATATTATGTTCTGTGAAAATTTGTTATTAAAGAGTATATGAGTGTTTTCGCAGTGTTGGAGATAGATTTCAGCAAATATGCTTGAGATTGGTGAGCCCATTGGCAGTCCATCAGGTTGTGAGTAGAATTTGTTGTTGAAGGTAAAGTAATTTTGTTGAGTGATGATTTTTAGGATGTCTATTATTTCATTTATATGTTCTGTAGTTGTGTTGTTGTGAATAAGGATGTTCTGTATTATTTCTATTGTTTCATTGACAGGTATGTTGGTGTATAGGTTTGTTATATCGAAAGATGCAAGAGTGGAGTTGTGAGGAATTTGTGTGTCTTTTATTTTTGCGATAAGATCGCTACTGTTTTTTATGTATGTGTTGTTGTTGATATTAATTAGTTTTCTCAGTGTTTGATCTATGTGTTTTGCTAGTTTATAGGCAGGTGCTTCTTGGTAGTTTACAATTGGTCTAATAGGTATGTCGGGTTTGTGAATTTTGGGAAGTGTTTGAAGTGATGGTGCAGAAGGGTGTATTTGTTTCAGTTTTCTTTTTTGTGAATTATTAATTATATGATTTGTCTTGTTGATTATTTGTTTGATTTTTGTTTGGTAAACATTTGTAGGATCGGTGTGTAGTTGTTTAATGTTGTTTTTGTTTATGTAGTCAAGTGTTTTTTTGTTGAGCTCTTCATTGTTTATTATAACTGTAGTGTTGCCTTTGTCTGCTTTGATATAGGTGAGATTGTGAGTTAGAGCTTTGTGTTTCAATTCTTTTATGGTGTGGTTTTCTGAATTTATGGGTGGGTGTGGTTGTGAGCTGTTTGTTTTTATTGTGTTGTAGGTTTCTATTCTAAGTTCATCATGTATTTGTGGGTCTGTGCGTTGGATGCTTGTTTCTGTTTCAATGACAATGTTTTTTGATGTGGATTTGTTGTTTTTGTAGTTCAGGTTATGTTTGAGACCTTTGTTCAATAAGTTGAGTTCGGTTTCTGTGAAATCTACGTATGTTAGGTTAACAGTTTTACTGTAAAAAATGTGAGGTGATTGAATTGTCGTTTTTGGAGGTGTTAGGTTATGTATTTTTTTGTCATGTCTTTGTTTAATTTTGTTAAGTTTTTGTTGTACCCAAGTGTTTGTTGTTTCTGCTAACTCAAGGAAGAAACTGTGTCCATATTTTTGTGTGATAGATAGGTGTAGTTTGAGGAGGTCTAAATTGTGTGAGTCTTTCTGTTTATATAAAAGTTTGATGCTCTCCTTGATGAAGGTAGTTTCTGCTTTATTT
Source organism: Conomelus anceps (assembly GCA_948455865.1). Classification (NCBI taxonomy): domain Eukaryota; kingdom Metazoa; phylum Arthropoda; class Insecta; order Hemiptera; family Delphacidae; genus Conomelus; species Conomelus anceps. The sequence continues at coordinate 45,033,753 of OX418216.1, forward strand.
TTGGCTATTTGAGCTGGTTTCGATTTGTTGTTGGTTTTGAATTTAGCGTAGTTTGGTGTAATGTTCAGTTTAAGACAGTTTTTATTGAATTGAATGTGTAGATGTTTACTTCTAACCTTAAACACTGTTGATCTGTAGGATAGGATTGTAGCTTGTCTTGCCGAATTAAATTCCTGGATTTCTTGTTCCATGACAAACTGCGTTGTTAATATTAACTTTTCATGTGAAATTTAACGACATGCAGTCAAATATTTGTTAAGAATAAGTATAATAACTCACTTAAACTGGCCGAGTACTTTCGAATCTATGAGATCCATCATCAGAGGCTCCTAGATCATCATGTCAGTTTTTTGGTTAGAAGTGTTGTGGTTTTTGTAAAATATGATCAAAAAGTTTGTGAGATTTAAAATTTAGTTGTTCATTGAGAATGTTTTGTTTATTGTGTGTGGTGTGTTTGTATATTTCAAATTGTTCCAAGGTGTTGAGTTCGTGTCCTTTAGATTTTATGTGTAGAATGTGTAGGTTGGTATTGATGTCGGTAAAAGTGTGTGCAGTTTGAATGATATGATCGGCAAAATTCGATTCAGCTTTGGATGTCAGGGCCTGAAAGTGTTCCTTGTAACGTTGTTTGAATGTGCGGCCTGTTTGTCCTATGTAGAATTTGTTACAATCAGAGCAGTTTAGTTTGTAGATCCCTGGGAGATCGTATTTGTTTGTGTTCAGTGTGGTTTTGAGTGTAAGTGCATTTTTTATTTTGTTTTTTGTTCTGAATGAGATGGTGTGGCCGGCTTTTTTGAAGATTTTTGCTAGTCTGTGTGATTGTGGATTAATGTATGTCATTGTGATGTATTTTTTGTCAGTGGTGTTGGTGTTTTGTTTTTTGTTTCTTATTTTATGATTGAGTTTGTCAATTAGGTCGTGTTTGTAGCCGTTTTCTTGTGCTAGGTATTTTATTGTATTTAGTTCAGTGTGGTAATTGTTGGTGGAAAGCGGTGTGTTGTTGAGTCTGTGTAGCATTGACCTGAATGCTGAGTGTTTGTGTTGTGTTGGATGATTGGAGGTGCTGTGTATTAGGGTATCTGTCATTGTTGGTTTTCTGTAGATGTTGAAGCTGTGTTGTTGGTTTGTGTTCTTTGTAATTAAGAGGTCTAGGAAGTTTATTGAATTGTTTTTCTCATATTCAGCTGTGTATTGAATGTTCTTATGTATTTTGTTTATGTATGATCGAAGTTGTTCACATTGTCTTTTGTTTCCTCTGTATAGCAATAGAACATCATCTACGTATCTGTGCCAGTATATTATGTTCTGTGAAAATTTGTTATTAAAGAGTATATGAGTGTTTTCGCAGTGTTGGAGATAGATTTCAGCAAATATGCTTGAGATTGGTGAGCCCATTGGCAGTCCATCAGGTTGTGAGTAGAATTTGTTGTTGAAGGTAAAGTAATTTTGTTGAGTGATGATTTTTAGGATGTCTATTATTTCATTTATATGTTCTGTAGTTGTGTTGTTGTGAATAAGGATGTTCTGTATTATTTCTATTGTTTCATTGACAGGTATGTTGGTGTATAGGTTTGTTATATCGAAAGATGCAAGAGTGGAGTTGTGAGGAATTTGTGTGTCTTTTATTTTTGCGATAAGATCGCTACTGTTTTTTATGTATGTGTTGTTGTTGATATTAATTAGTTTTCTCAGTGTTTGATCTATGTGTTTTGCTAGTTTATAGGCAGGTGCTTCTTGGTAGTTTACAATTGGTCTAATAGGTATGTCGGGTTTGTGAATTTTGGGAAGTGTTTGAAGTGATGGTGCAGAAGGGTGTATTTGTTTCAGTTTTCTTTTTTGTGAATTATTAATTATATGATTTGTCTTGTTGATTATTTGTTTGATTTTTGTTTGGTAAACATTTGTAGGATCGGTGTGTAGTTGTTTAATGTTGTTTTTGTTTATGTAGTCAAGTGTTTTTTTGTTGAGCTCTTCATTGTTTATTATAACTGTAGTGTTGCCTTTGTCTGCTTTGATATAGGTGAGATTGTGAGTTAGAGCTTTGTGTTTCAATTCTTTTATGGTGTGGTTTTCTGAATTTATGGGTGGGTGTGGTTGTGAGCTGTTTGTTTTTATTGTGTTGTAGGTTTCTATTCTAAGTTCATCATGTATTTGTGGGTCTGTGCGTTGGATGCTTGTTTCTGTTTCAATGACAATGTTTTTTGATGTGGATTTGTTGTTTTTGTAGTTCAGGTTATGTTTGAGACCTTTGTTCAATAAGTTGAGTTCGGTTTCTGTGAAATCTACGTATGTTAGGTTAACAGTTTTACTGTAAAAAATGTGAGGTGATTGAATTGTCGTTTTTGGAGGTGTTAGGTTATGTATTTTTTTGTCATGTCTTTGTTTAATTTTGTTAAGTTTTTGTTGTACCCAAGTGTTTGTTGTTTCTGCTAACTCAAGGAAGAAACTGTGTCCATATTTTTGTGTGATAGATAGGTGTAGTTTGAGGAGGTCTAAATTGTGTGAGTCTTTCTGTTTATATAAAAGTTTGATGCTCTCCTTGATGAAGGTAGTTTCTGCTTTATTTTTGGCTATTTGAGCTGGTTTCGATTTGTTGTTGGTTTTGAATTTAGCGTAGTTTGGTGTAATGTTCAGTTTAAGACAGTTTTTATTGAATTGAATGTGTAGATGTTTACTTCTAACCTTAAACACTGTTGATCTGTAGGATAGGATTGTAGCTTGTCTTGCCGAATTAAATTCCTGGATTTCTTGTTCCATGACAAACTGCGTTGTTAATATTAACTTTTCATGTGAAATTTAACGACATGCAGTCAAATATTTGTTAAGAATAAGTATAATAACTCACTTAAACTGGCCGAGTACTTTCGAATCTATGAGATCCATCATCAGAGGCTCCTAGATCATCATGTCAGTTTTTTGGTTAGAAGTGTTGTGGTTTTTGTAAAATATGATCAAAAAGTTTGTGAGATTTAAAATTTAGTTGTTCATTGAGAATGTTTTGTTTATTGTGTGTGGTGTGTTTGTATATTTCAAATTGTTCCAAGGTGTTGAGTTCGTGTCCTTTAGATTTTATGTGTAGAATGTGTAGGTTGGTATTGATGTCGGTAAAAGTGTGTGCAGTTTGAATGATATGATCGGCAAAATTCGATTCAGCTTTGGATGTCAGGGCCTGAAAGTGTTCCTTGTAACGTTGTTTGAATGTGCGGCCTGTTTGTCCTATGTAGAATTTGTTACAATCAGAGCAGTTTAGTTTGTAGATCCCTGGGAGATCGTATTTGTTTGTGTTCAGTGTGGTTTTGAGTGTAAGTGCATTTTTTATTTTGTTTTTTGTTCTGAATGAGATGGTGTGGCCGGCTTTTTTGAAGATTTTTGCTAGTCTGTGTGATTGTGGATTAATGTATGTCATTGTGATGTATTTTTTGTCAGTGGTGTTGGTGTTTTGTTTTTTGTTTCTTATTTTATGATTGAGTTTGTCAATTAGGTCGTGTTTGTAGCCGTTTTCTTGTGCTAGGTATTTTATTGTATTTAGTTCAGTGTGGTAATTGTCGGTGGAAAGCGGTGTGTTGTTGAGTCTGTGTAGCATTGACCTGAATGCTGAGTGTTTGTGTTGTGTTGGATGATTGGAGGTGCTGTGTATTAGGGTATCTGTCATTGTTGGTTTTCTGTAGATGTTGAAGCTGTGTTGTTGGTTTGTGTTCTTTGTAATTGAGAGGTCTAGGAAGTTTATTGAATTGTTTTTCTCATATTCAGCTGTGTATTGAATGTTCTTATGTATTTTGTTTATGTATGATCGAAGTTGTTCACATTGTCTTTTGTTTCCTCTGTATAGCAATAGAACATCATCTACGTATCTGTGCCAGTATATTATGTTCTGTGAAAATTTGTTATTAAAGAGTATATGAGTGTTTTCGCAGTGTTGGAGATAGATTTCAGCAAATATGCTTGAGATTGGTGAGCCCATTGGCAGTCCATCAGGTTGTGAGTAGAATTTGTTGTTGAAGGTAAAGTAATTTTGTTGAGTGATGATTTTTAGGATGTCTATTATTTCATTTATATGTTCTGTAGTTGTGTTGTTGTGAATAAGGATGTTCTGTATTATTTCTATTGTTTCATTGACAGGTATGTTGGTGTATAGGTTTGTTATATCGAAAGATGCAAGAGTGGAGTTGTGAGGAATTTGTGTGTCTTTTATTTTTGCGATAAGATCGCTACTGTTTTTTATGTATGTGTTGTTGTTGATATTAATTAGTTTTCTCAGTGTTTGATCTATGTGTTTTGCTAGTTTATAGGCAGGTGCTTCTTGGTAGTTTACAATTGGTCTAATAGGTATGTCGGGTTTGTGAATTTTGGGAAGTGTTTGAAGTGATGGTGCAGAAGGGTGTATTTGTTTCAGTTTTCTTTTTTGTGAATTATTAATTATATGATTTGTCTTGTTGATTATTTGATGATTTTTGTTTGGTAAACATTTGTAGGATCGGTGTGTAGTTGTTTAATGTTGTTTTTGTTTATGTAGTCAAGTGTTTTTTTTGTTGAGCTCTTCATAATAATTCACAAAAAAGAAAACTGAAACAAATACACCCTTCTGCACCAAGTGAGTTATTATACTTATTCTTAACAAATATTTGACTGCATGTCGTTAAATTTCACATGAAAAGTTAATATTAACAACGCAGTTCGTCATGGAACAAGAAATCCAGGAATTTAATTCGGCAAGACAAGCTACAATCCTATCCTACAGATCAACAGTGTTTAAGGTTAGAAGTAAACATCTACACATTCAATTCAATAAAAACTGTCTTAAACTGAACATTACACCAAACTACGCTAAATTCAAAACCAACAACAAATCGAAACCAGCTCAAATAGCCAAAAATAAAGCAGAAACTACCTTCATCAAGGAGAGCATCAAACTTTTATATAAACAGAAAGACTCACACAATTTAGACCTCCTCAAACTACACCTATCTATCACACAAAAATATGGACACAGTTTCTTCCTTGAGTTAGCAGAAACAACAAACACTTGGGTACAACAAAAACTTAACAAAATTAAACAAAGACATGACAAAAAAATACATAACCTAACACCTCCAAAAACGACAATTCAATCACCTCACATTTTTTACAGTAAAACTGTTAACCTAACATACGTAGATTTCACAGAAACCGAACTCAACTTATTGAACAAAGGTCTCAAACATAACCTGAACTACAAAAACAACAAATCCACATCAAAAAACATTGTCATTGAAACAGAAACAAGCATCCAACGCACAGACCCACAAATACATGATGAACTTAGAATAGAAACCTACAACACAATAAAAACAAACAGCTCACAACCACACCCACCCATAAATTCAGAAAACCACACCATAAAAGAATTGAAACACAAAGCTCTAACTCACAATCTCACCTATATCAAAGCAGACAAAGGCAACACTACAGTTATAATAAACAATGAAGAGCTCAACAAAAAAACACTTGACTACATAAACAAAAACAACATTAAACAACTACACACCGATCCTACAAATGTTTACCAAACAAAAATCAAACAAATAATCAACAAGACAAATCATATAATTAATAATTCACAAAAAAGAAAACTGAAACAAATACACCCTTCTGCACCATCACTTCAAACACTTCCCAAAATTCACAAACCCGACATACCTATTAGACCAATTGTAAACTACCAAGAAGCACCTGCCTATAAACTAGCAAAACACATAGATCAAACACTGAGAAAACTAATTAATATCAACAACAACACATACATAAAAAACAGTAGCGATCTTATCGCAAAAATAAAAGACACACAAATTCCTCACAACTCCACTCTTGCATCTTTCGATATAACAAACCTATACACCAACATACCTGTCAATGAAACAATAGAAATAATACAGAACATCCTTATTCACAACAACACAACTACAGAACATATAAATGAAATAATAGACATCCTAAAAATCATCACTCAACAAAATTACTTTACCTTCAACAACAAATTCTACTCACAACCTGATGGACTGCCAATGGGCTCACCAATCTCAAGCATATTTGCTGAAATCTATCTCCAACACTGCGAAAACACTCATATACTCTTTAATAACAAATTTTCACAGAACATAATATACTGGCACAGATACGTAGATGATGTTCTATTGCTATACAGAGGAAACAAAAGACAATGTGAACAACTTCGATCATACATAAACAAAATACATAAGAACATTCAATACACAGCTGAATATGAGAAAAACAATTCAATAAACTTCCTAGACCTCTTAATTACAAAGAACACAAACCAACAACACAGCTTCAACATCTACAGAAAACCAACAATGACAGATACCCTAATACACAGCACCTCCAATCATCCAACACAACACAAACACTCAGCATTCAGGTCAATGCTACACAGACTCAACAACACACCGCTTTCCACCGACAATTACCACACTGAACTAAATACAATAAAATACCTAGCACAAGAAAACGGCTACAAACACGACCTAATTGACAAACTCAATCATAAAATAAGAAACAAAAAACAAAACACCAACACCACTGACAAAAAATACATCACAATGACATACATTAATCCACAATCACACAGACTAGCAAAAATCTTCAAAAAAGCCGGCCACACCATCTCATTCAGAACAAAAAACAAAATAAAAAATGCACTTACACTCAAAACCACACTGAACACAAACAAATACGATCTCCCAGGGATCTACAAACTAAACTGCTCTGATTGTAACAAATTCTACATAGGACAAACAGGCCGCACATTCAAACAACGTTACAAGGAACACTTTCAGGCCCTGACATCCAAAGCTGAATCGAATTTTGCCGACCATATCATTCAAACTGCACACACTTTTACCGACATCAATACCAACCTACACATTCTACACATAAAATCTAAAGGACACGAACTCAACACCTTGGAACAATTTGAAATATACAAACACACCACACATAATAAACAAAACATTCTCAATGAACAACTAAATTTTAAATCTCACAAACTTTTTGATCATATTTTACAAAAACCACAACACTTCTAACCAAAAAACTGACATGATGATCTAGGAGCCTCTGATGATGGATCTCATAGATTCGAAAGTACTCGGCCAGTTTAAGTGAGTTATTATACTTATTCTTAACAAATATTTGACTGCATGTCGTTAAATTTCACATGAAAAGTTAATATTAACAACGCAGTTCGTCATGGAACAAGAAATCCAGGAATTCAATAATTATTATATGCATAACATAAGCTACTTAAATCATAACATTACAATGATACTTAGTTATGGTAGCTATTTGGTAAGTAGAATTTATATAATACTGTTTGATAATGAAATAAAGCACTGTAATTTTTGATATTTTAGTTCAATACTAATTTTTCACTAGATATTGAAACCTGAATAATTGTTGAAAATACTTTTCTAGTGAATTTAACACTTTCTTATACCTGTTATGGCCTTTTCGCATTGCAGTAATGCTTCATCAGACACGGTTGAAGGCCTACTGAATGTGGGTTTGAAAATTAGGATTGTGATTGTGGGTGAGGTGGGGTGGTGGTTGAATAAGAAGGCGGGAGATTTGGATTTGGAATAATGCAATCAAACAGGATGTGTGAGTTGAATTGGAATTGATCATTCAGAATTGAGTCAAGCTTTAGTTTTGTATTTTTATAAATTTTCAACTTTCAAAACCTGATTCAGTAGGCTTGCAAACGTGTTTGAGGGAGCATTACAACAATACGAAAAACTCATCACAGGAATAAGTAAGTATTAATTTCACTAGCTAAGTATTTTCAACAATTATTTATGTTTACAGAAATCTTATTCAGAAGCTACTACGAATATATTTATTATAGTTTTGAACACTTCTAAAAATCTCTATAATTTGTAGCTCAATATTTTTCTAATTATTAAACATAACCTCATTTATTATATATTTAAAAAAAGCGGTTTATTTTTAAATAACCTATTCTAGTAGAAAAGGCGTCACCCAAAATGCCAACTCAATACACACCAACCGCAGGTTATCTGTCTATATAGATATACTAGCTGAGTTTTTGGGCCAAGAAGGGATCATATAAGACAGCAGGCAGCAAGGTACGGTACCAGCGCCAATCTAGATCAGTCATTTAGAGATAGTGCAACGCTTAGAGAAAAAAAAGAGGAAGAAAAGAAGACGCCCCCCCCTTCACGGATCTACACCACCCAAAATATTTAACCACGTTCTATCAGCAAATTCATGGCGTGAAGCTGCTCTCATCCCCTCACAACCCATCCCTTTTTCTTCTTCTTATTTTTCTTCTACTACTATTTTTCTTCTTCTACTACTACTATTCTCCTTTACACTCCTCAATAACTCATTCTTTTTCTCATCTCCCTAAAAAATAGATGGTAAAACGTTAAAAAAAGCTATAGACGAAGAAGACGAAGAAGAAGAAGCAACGGGAAGAATAAGAAGATGGAGGAGGAGCAGCCGCAAGGAATAGGAAGAAAATAAATAAGAAGCAGGAAAAAAGAAATAAGGAAGTAGTCTATAAAACGGAGATTAAGGAGACAAAAAGAATAAGAAAAAAATAAGTACAAAAACTAGAAGGAAGAAGAAGAAAAAAAGTGGAGGACAAGCAAGGAAGGAGAAATGAAAAAGAGTAAAAAAAGAAGCAGATAGATAGAAGAAAAGAAGACGAGGAAGAAGATAAAAACAAACAAGGAAGAATAATGAAGAGCAAGCAGAACAGCAAATGAGAGGAAGAAACTGAAGAAAACAAAAAGAGAAGATGTTGAAGAAGGAGAAAATGAAGAAGAAGACCAAGAAAAAAGCAAGGAAGAAGAAACAGCAGAAGCGATGAAGAAGATAAAGGTGCAACAAGTAAGGAAGAAGAAGAAGCGGCAAGGAAGAGGGAAAATGTAAAGAAGAAGAAAGCAAGGAAGAAGAAGATAAAGAAACGTGGCAGAAGAAGAAGGATCAGCAAGGGAGATGAATGAGATGAAGAAGAAACAAGCAAGAATAAACCAAGAAGCAAGAAACTATAAAAAGAAGATGAAGGAGACAGAGAAAAATAAAGACAAAAAAGTAGAGATAGATGAGAAGGAGAAGAAAAATATGAGAAGGACGGAAAAGAAGACGAAATGAGAAAATGAAGGCACGCTATGTTTACATGATGGGAGACGGCTCGCCACAGTTTTAAACAACGTAACGATGACAAAATGTAAAGAAAATCAACGAAAAATAGGGCGAAAGAGAGAGAACAAGAAGAGAGAGCCAGTAGAAAGAGAGAGAGAGTGATCAAGAAAGAAAGAGAAAAAATATAAAACCACCTGAATCGGTCGCCAGAAGATGCGCGCCAGGGTTTTGAACGAAGTAGGTGACAAAAATTTCAAGAAAATCAACGAAAAATTGGGAGAAAGAGTGAACAAGAACAGAGTGACAGAAAAGCGAGAACAAGTGAGAAAAAAGACAAAACTACCCTGAACCAACCAACCAGCGCTGTGTCAACTATGATAGGAGGGGCCCACCACACAATACACGGATGGGAATTTTATCAACGGACAGGTGATGTATTCATCAAATATTGCCTCCTAGAAGTTTGGTGGTAAGAAGGGGGAAGGGTTGTCTTTGGGGTGGGACGGGCAGAGCAGCAGCCAGTTCATTAAGTGAGCGCGGTGGTGTTTGAGCAAGCCAGCCTGCTGAGGTGAGATTGCTCTGCCTGCCGCCATCATCTTATGCTAGCTCTCCTCTCACTCAACGCACCTCATTTATCTTGCCTCGCACAGCTCTTGGTGAGGTGCGCACACAATTACCCTCTCACTCACTCACACCTTCTATCTTCATTGAGGCACCTCACCCACCCATCCTACTCACCGCGAGTGAGGTTCGAGAAGTAGCTTGAGCATCGACTTCCTCAACCTCAAATTAGAATACTTGAGGTGTAAATTAAAATAACATATTTAAGTGCAATAATTGACAGTCAAGTCTTTGGACTAAAACATAGCGTTGAGGTCTGAAGAGTCACCTACAGTTGAATCGGCTATGGTACTATATACATAATATATACAAGTCTACCAATACTTCAAATGTTTGAGGGCAATTCATAATGAAAAAATAGAAAATGTAGTAAAAAGTCTCAGGTCTACTCCATGAAGATTCTTTAAAGGCAATCAGAATGAGAACCTTTTTTTCTCAAACACTGCCCCGACAAAAATGTTTAATGCTCCTAAAATGTTTGAGGACAATTCAAATATGAACAAGCCAAAGTGTAATTATAAGTGATGAAAATTCAATTATGACAAATAAGACTTGAAGTTGCTACAACCAAATTTGAAAACAGTGAAATACTAGTTTCGGTTGTTACACCATTATCAAACTCAAACAAACTAAAACTGAAATACAGAGTAGCTTAATGTATACCAACACGGAATGATGCTATTGGCCAAGGGAGAAAGTGCATCTGATAGGCTGTCCTTCTTTGAGGGTCTGTGATTGGCTGAAGACCATAACAAGTCCCACCCACTAATGGGAGGAGCAACAAGTAGAATTCTAGCCTACTTGTAAATTGTTCTTGTTTGTAGCTTTCTATGTGTTCACGGTTTTTGGTTCTTTATATTGACACTTATTTTTGCATGTTGCTCCTCCCACCAGTGGGCGTGTCTTGTTTTGGCCTTCAGCCAATCACAGACCTTCAATGAAGGTCAGCCTATCAGAGACACTTTTTCCCTCCGCCAATAGAATTCCCTCATTCCGTGTTTAGTGTATACCACTCTACTTAAGTTTTAGTTGGTTTGAGATTGAGAATGGCTATCAATCCTCGAATGGATAATAATCGAAAATAGTATCTCACTGTTTTCAAAAATGTGGTCATAACTCCAAGTATTATTATTCATTGTGGATATCTTCCACAATATTACCTTCAAATGAGAACCTGATGGTCTGTTTCTCAGTCGCTCAGTAAAGCTTGTTTCACACATAACCAGGAGTAAGTTAACCGGTGTCGTTACCCGGCATAATTATATTCTATCATATGATTTCACAGATCGGGTAAGTATGAAGTGCTCCGTAAGTAAGTATAAGTAACACTAAACACCTATTACCTGACTGCCAGGTATATGTGAAACAAACTTTATGGCCGCTCTCAAATTAATAGCTATTGAATGATCTACTGAAAGACTGAGAAACCGGGCATTAAATGTGCAATAAAAAGTCAAAATTACAAGGCAACCTACTTTGTAGCAATTTTTTAAAAAATATCAAGGATAAATTCAAATAAGATCTTTAAAAGTGCAATAGAAAGTCTATTCAAACAAATGATATTTAAATGTTTGATGGCAATTCAAAATGAGAACCTTAAAAATGCATTAAAGTCGGTAGGCTACACTGCTTCTAAAATGTTTAAGGCAATTCAAATAAAAACCTCATTAATTGTACTATGAATGGTCTGAATTATATGTCAGTATCCTTTTTATCCTGTAGCAATTTTAACGAGACATAAAGAATACCCTACAGATGTAAACACTACCTTACACCTACAGCATAAATGACAATTCAAATGAGATCTTCAAGAGAGGAATAAAAAGCTCAGACTATTCCAACAAGATTCTCCTACAATGCGAGGATAATTCAAATAGGAACCTTGAATGTGATATAAAAGTTAAATAACATGTCAAAGGCTGTGTGCTGGGGTTTAGGCTTTCGTTTTTTCCAAGTTTTTTTTTTTAATTGGAAGTTATTGAGGTATTGTAATTTTGTCTATTGTCGTCAGATCTAATTTATTCATTGTTTTGTGAAATATGGAGGCTCAAAGTTGAAATTTTTCGGATTTTTGGGAAGATTATCTCTCCTGAAAATCATCTTAGACTTTTTATAACTGAGAAACAACTTAGAGAATAAAACAACAAACTTTTTATTTCAATCCAAACATCACGTTTTCTTCAAAATAAATAGAAAACTTCCAAGATTTTTTAATATTTAGTCTAAAAAACTAAATATTTGATTGTAATAAAAAGTATGTCATTCATTCCCTAAGGTGTGTTATAGTTATAAAAAATTATAAGTCTATGATAACTTGTAGAGTAGATGATGCCCCCAAAAACGTAAAATTCCAAATTTGAGCCCACATATTTCACAAAATAGTTGATGAAAAAAATTATTTCTAACGGCAACGAATTACAATTCGATACCTTAATGGTATCCAATATAAAACAACTTTAAAAAAATTATGACCAGAACCCTAGTGAACAGCCTTGGAACCTATCAATAATAACATTTTGATTAGACACCCACAGTATCAAAAACATCATTTTATTTAATTTTGACTGAAGCATCAACATTTTCATTTAGAATATTTCTAACAGAAATAAGGCAGAGCTGTAAAGAAGTGTTAATCAATCACTTATAAATTAAGCCTAGATTAGAATAATATTGGACGCATCAGCTCATAAATTCAATTATTATTGGCAAGCTATCAATAAATTGACGTAAATCAGATATGGGGGATTTCCTGAAACAAATTACCCATACTACTCGATGGCCTTGAAATCGCAATGATGATTTAAGTCTTCTTTCAACTCGTTCAGGCTCACTAATAAATAATTTGATAGCTGATAGCACTTCATATTTCTAACAACTTTTTACCACGATAATGAGCGATCATAAAAATGGTTGATATTAAAATTAAACTAACTACAGTCTGATGCAACTAGATAAAATACTTACCCCCGGTTGCAATCAAGTCCTACCATAATGGTAGTTCCACTTTTATTACCAGGCTACTGTACATCACACCATTCATTATAAAAGTGAGCCATTATTTGATATAAAAGTGATCAGTTATTCGAACAATTATAGTTAGATTACAATGCAGCTAACAGAGTCAACTAATCATTTCAAATTCCAAGATAAGCTGAGCATGAAAGATGATATGTAAATTACTTAAATAATTTGTTATAAATTGAATAATGTGAATAAAGCATATTTTTATAAGGTTTGGAGAGTAAATTAGCTTTCAGTTATAAAATACATGCATTAGTGTCTAGTATACATTATTAATATACAGCTTGTTTTAGGTTATGTTGAGATATAAAAAGATGGCGCATGTGTGGAAATGATGGTACTACGTTTATACATTTTATACTAGGAATGTGCTCCACCATTCAAGATAAAGCTGGGCATTCACGTATCGATTTGCAGTACGACTTGTGGTCCAACCTCCAAGGTTGGATCCGATATCGGAACGAGGATGGGCTTGTTGGATAGTTGAAAGTGTAGATGGACGAGTCTGAACATCTAGACTTCTAGAGGGACGACTGGAAGGTCCGACTTCCGACTGTCGACGGAGTTGGAGCGTGAGTGGAGGAGTCGGATCAAAGTCGTCTCACTTACCTCGTCAGTGCTTGACCTTCGGCGAGTTCGGTTAAATTTTTCGGCTCGAGAGCGATGTTCACAGCTGTGAATAGGACTAAAGTTGGATCGCTAGTTGGAAGCAAGTCGGAGCGTGAGTGGAGTCGACTACCCAACTAGCAGTCGTACTAAAAATCGGAACGTGAATGCCCAGCGTGTATGGATTATACGAAATCTATAATCACATAGTAGCTTGGTATATGTGTTACGAATGGTGAACCATTATAACGATAGGATGTTTGTGCAACTGGGGGTTAGTATCGTTCTTTGATGGTTTACTATACAGAACCGGTGGTTCGGAACCCACCTAAAACTGTAGGCCCAACTCATAAATCACCATCATCCAACTCATTACCCACGCACAGGTCTCAGACCTATGTGGGCTTCATCCTCAAAAAAAAAAAAAAAAAAAAAAAAAAAAAAAAAAATCACAAAGGACTAGACAAAATCTGAATTTTCATTTTCTGGCCACAAAATAACAAAAATTATGGAGACATGACCAATCAAAGAAATTACAAACAAACATTGGTTGTTTAGTATTGTGATACAAATCATAAATAGGTTGTTTGAGTTGTGTTTATGAGTGTAAACCCAATTTACCTATCATAACCTCACCAAATCTTCTCCTTTCCCAAAATAGAATTTTCAAGGGATCTTTGGATCAGAGAAATTCGTCATGATAATTTTGTTGTTAATGACGAAATAGTAGTCTAGATAGATCATCATTTTGAAGCTTGTTTTCTAATGAAGGAAAACATTTCTCCTGTCTTGATAATTGATGGTAAAACTATTCATGTGGCCTGAAAATGCTCAAGTTACTTAACTATAATGAACCTTATCATGTACAGGAAGGTCAAAAGAAGTTTTATTAATGGTGTGTTATTGATATTAGAGTATTCTCAACTTTGATCACCGGTAAATTGAAAACAAAACCACTAACAGACGGTTCCAGCCATTCTCAAAAAATGATTCCTTTCATTGAGAAAGAAATGTTAATGTCAGTTGAATAAATAATATTTTGATTTTATTGTTAATGTATTTTTCAAAAAGATTTGTTATGAATGTATTTTTCAAAACCTATGCCCAACATTCATTTAAAACCTTCAGAGTGATATTGGAGTGTGGAAGGAACAAAAGGTGTTTGGAATGTAATAACTGGTGTAAATTTTTGACATATAGTATATTCAACTATTCTGAAAAGATTTAGTCACGCATCTTTAATAAAAAAATCAGAGAAAAATACATTTGAAGAATACATGACTTTCTTTCACTTAACCTACAAATGAGAATGCATTGAAAATTCTGTAAATGCGAATAGCTTTCATTGGTGTGGAGAGTGGAGACCCTTACGGGTAGTTCAACCCTTGAGTCATGTTATTGAAAACATTATGAAACGACAATTTTAGGTGCAATTTTCTGAACCCATGGGAAGTGATTTAACAACAGAGTCTTTTTTTTGCTGGCCAATGCAATCGGTCACCCTTACAGAGAGGGCCCAGGAGAGCGTTGCTTATCTTATCTGAAATAATTAGTTTTAAATGAGGGGTTTTCTTATATCCTTATAAATCACAAACTTCTTTTCGGAGGATAAAGCCCACATAGCTCTAAGACCTGTGCGTGGGTAATAAATTGGATGATGGTGATTGATGAGTTGGACCCACAGTTTTAGGTGGGGTACGAACCACCGGGAAGTGATTTAACAGCAGAAACAGAGTTTTCTTTTGCTGGCCAATGCAATCGGTCACCCTTAAAGAGAGCCCAGGAGAGCGTTGCTTATCAAATCTGATTGAACCTTCCTACGGCTCACGGGTAACACACTACCTAACATTTTCAAATCGTATTTACCAGTCTCTTTTTTTCTGAACTGATAATCTAGTTGCTTATTCACAATGAGAATATCTTCACAAGTCTATTTACTTTGAAATCACATGACTAATCTCCTCCTATTCATAGGGCAAACTTTGCCACCAAGTGTTTGTTTAAATTTAGGTCTGCATGAAGGTGGTACTGGTACTGAGTACTGGCTTTTTCCAAGAGTACTTTAGTCTTCTCTAACCTACATGCTTCCCATTCTTAGTACAGCTGCACCCAACTCTAAACCTTACTGTCATTGGACAGTGTCGCATTTCCTGTTTCTATTTGCCATATATAGTGCTGATTTTTTTCTCTTTTTTCTTTCTGTGGCCGCTATAAACAGTCCAGTGTCCTTTTTCTAGCCTAAAGCACGAGAGAAAAAGAAAGAAATTGAGAGAAATAGAGAGAGTGAGCGCCCTGAAATTGTTCTTTGTTGGGTGACTTACTGGCAGACGCAGTAAAAGCAGTTTGTAAAGTAATGGCACCTGTGCAGTGCCACTCCTTCTTCTTCTCCTTCTTTTCCTTTTTCTTCCTGTTTTCCTCCTTCCTTCTACATCCTTGATCCTATTTTGCTGCTCCTTCTACTGTTGGCCAAGTGATTTTCGTGTTGGAAGCGACAATTTAGAGGCGACATTTGTTTTTAAGAGTAGTTTCCGAGACTGCCACTTGTGTGTGTGTGTGTGTGTGTGTGTGTGTGTGTAAGCGTTTCATTATTAAAAAGCTTCAGCTGATTGATTTCTGTATACTAAGAAAATGGTGGATGATGGGGGCGAGTGGGTGTACAAGAGAAGCTGAAGTTGGGAGAGTACAGCTCAGAGCACATTGGAGAACAGGTTGAAGAAGAAGTAGAGGAAACATAGGCGTAGCCAGAAATTTTATTCTTAATAAGAGGGGGGGGGGGGGGTCCGTCGCAGCACTATGATTTTCTATCAGAAAATAATATTGAAATCAAATGCCTTCAAACCTAGATTACTTAAGAACTTGGTCTTAGCAAACTTGACCCATAATTATTCCTATTACTTTTATTATACTGTAAACAAATAAATTTGAATATATTACACAAAATAAAATTGAAGCAAACTCAAATACAATCCTATAACCAAGTTACAGGTCCCAGTATAATAGGTTCAATGGTATAATAGGCTTCTACATCAAAATCCTAAGAAAGTATGATAACCTCTAATGATTTCAAAAAATATGGAACTCCTACAAGCGAGGGGTCCGGAAGCCCTAAATTGGAAAAATAACCCCTTTAAAACCGCGTATTGACCAATTTTAAACATTAATTTTTAGAATTTTAACTCACATTATGGGTAAAAGTGCTCGAGTTCTCGTCAATAGGTGGAAAGTTTGGAAAACTCCCTAAAAGACGCCCCTGTTTGTCACACAGGCCTAATTCACATTAAATTTCGCAATTTCATGTCAACAATAATTCAAACTTTTAAGCACGATTAAATCGACTTGTATATATGGACCCTAGTACCCCAAAGTACAGAGTGTTTCAAAAGTGATGCAACCCAAGTATAATACATGCCATATTCAACATGCACATGATTAATATTCAATGTTGTATTAATATTAGGGAGCTAGATGTTTCATTTGTACTAACTTCAACTCATTTGTAAAAACTTTCCTTCAAATTTTCTTTGTTACTCTACATGAAATTGGGCTACGCCCGATTCCCTCCCAGGACAAAATTATAGCCTGATTCCCTCACAGACCTGAACAGGTATATAAAAATCAGCGCGATTCCCTCACGTTGGTGAAATGATTCAACACATATATTTGAAACGAAAATCTAGAATTTATTGTAAATACTTAATGATACACATGCAAGATTTGAACACATTTGAAATACTGACGCAGCTATAAACAGCAAAGACTGTATGGAGTGTGAGACAATTCGCCTCCTCGAAAGTATTAATATTTCCTATTTAAAATACTTTTTGGAAGGAAAACTTAGAACTATTCATTAATAAAAAATACCTTCCTCTTTCACTAAACACAACTTGCCACTGGTGAAACATGTTAACAGTATGAGAGGTAACAGCGGAGCGGTCTGATACTATTATTCAGTGACAATGGAGCTGGGGCTGGGATGGAATCGGGCTATGTCCATTATCCAAATTTTTACCAGTGGAAAACCGAGGGACAACCTTTCGCCTGGGAGGTGAACCGAGCTGCACCCTTGGTTTCAAGTCGATCTTGAACATTGAGTTTCAAGTCGAACTTAAAAATTGAGTTTCTAGTCAATCAATTTTATTGTATAAGAATTTCGTTATCAACTTCGTAATGCAAAGAGACATGAAGGAAAACATTAGACAGGATAAGTTCCAAGAATCTCTAGAATTGAACCACTTGAAGAAAATAGATCCGACTCAATTAAATGAAAGGACTGCTGTCTGCTGTGTCTCAACTAATACTCGATTAGTACATTCCAATTGAATCAGAAAGTTGACATTGAATTAAATGCTGCGTAATTATCGAATGAGGCACAGAAAATTCACCCCATGCATGACTTCCGCTATTTGATCTCTGGGTTGCGTAATTTTTTAAACACCCGTTATTAAGGAGGTATCCTCTCTCAATTTTGACAAAATATATGACTCACCTGCACAGAAGAAGGGTCCAGGGGTTCTTCCGACTTTCTTATTCTCCCCCGGAAAAAATAACATCTCAAAAACCAAGCTTTTAGCCTTTCTAAAAATAAATCCAACCATTTTAACCTACATTACAGATCATAGTGAATTCTATCTAGTGCTTGAGTCATCGCCAATGAGTGAAGGGGGTCCGAACCCGGGACCCCCCTTGGCTTCGCCTCTGAGAAGATGGAAGAAGGAAGGGGACAGACAGAATTTGATGAAGTTGTGGGAAAGTGGATGACAATATTGGAGAAAACAAAGAAGGGAGAAATAAGGCAGAAAAGGAAAGGAGACTTTGGGGCAGCTGACAAAGTTGAAAGGGGAAAAGAATGAGAATTAGAAAACGCTCTCTTTGCATTAGCGAAGATGATGTTGTGGAAGATATCCATAATGAATAATAATACTTGAAGTTGTCACAACCACATTTATTGAAAACCGTGAGTTATCAGTTTCGGTTCTTACACCATCATCAATCTCAAATAAACTAAAACCAAAGTACAGAGTAGGCTAATATATACTAAACACAGAATGATACTATTGGCAGATGGAGAAAGTGCCTCCGATAGACTGACCTTCATCGAGGGTCTGTGATTGGCTGAAGGCCATAGCAAGTCACACCCACTAGTGGGAGGAGTAACAAGTAAAAATAAGTGAAAAACCGTGAACATATATAGAAAGCAACAAACAAGAAGTATTGTAAAAGGCTATATTAGAAAAAAAATTAAAAAGTTGAAGCTCAATGAAATTCAGTCAAGGTCAATCGAGAAAAAACACGAAAGTAACGTTATTCTGGCCTTCATTTTGAAATGGTACTTTCGTTTTTTTCTCAGTTGACCTTGACTGCATTTAATTTAGCTTCAACTTTTCAATTTTTTTTAAATTCTAGCCTACTTGTGTATTATTCTTGTTTGTAGCTTCCTATGTGTTCACGGTTTTTGGTTCTTGATTTTGGTACTTATATTTGCTAGTTGCTCCTCCCATTAGTGGGCGTGACTCAGCCAATCACAGACCCTCAATGAAGGTCAGCCAATCAGAGGAACTTTCTCCCTCAGCCAATAGTATCATTTCATGTTTAGTATAATATTACGCTACTCTGTACTCAAGTTTTAGTTTGTTTGAGATTGATAATTGTGTAACAACCAAAACTAGTATCTCATGGTTTCTAATAAATGTGGTTGTGACAATTTCAAGTCTTATTATTTAATTTGAAAGTAGATGAAAGGAGAGTAGAGGATAAAGAATAATGAAAACAGTTGAAAAAATTGGAAGATTTAGAAAAAGGATTGAATAAGAAGTAGCGGACGAAGGACTTGAATACATACAATCAAAAACAAATTTCTTATATTTGTACACCCTGTACAATCTAAAAAAAATAAATGTAGTTGAAAATCAGACAATTCACATGTTATGAATGTTCTAATAATTATTCAGGTGAGTAAACTTTCAACACAACGCAACCAACATGCATCACAATCACATTGCACACGCTTCTCAATTCATCGTGTGCATTGCATAAGAAAGACAAAAACGACATGAGAGAGAAAGAGTGAGTGTTAGCTAGAGGGATCTAGAGTGTGGGTGTGAGAGAGTACAAAAGACAGAGAGGTTGAAAAAGACTGCAACGGGAAGTGAAAGTTGCGGTTGTTACAGCAATAATGTACTCCTCAGCCACACTCAATCTCCTCACTCAATCTATCTCTCACATTTCTCCCTATTCTTCTTCAACTAATCACTTCTTGTTCTTCTTCTTCTTCTACTACTACTCCTTCTCCTTCTTTATACTCTGCCATTTGTTTCTGTATTTTTCTGCTTTTTTTTCCTCGTCATCTTCTCTTTCCTTTTTTTCCTCTTCTTCCATTTCCGCTTTTTTTCCTTCTTCTTCACACTCTTTTTCCTCTCCATTTCTTCATCACCCTCTCCTTGGTTTTTTGTCTTATCTAGTATTGCTTTCCCTTCTCCCCTTCGTCTTCTTTTCTGTTTTTCCTTATTAATTTTCTTCCTTTCTTGTTCTCTCTTCAACTGCTTTTCCTTCTCCCCTTCTCCTTCTTCTACCCCTCTGCTTCATTTTCTTCTTCTATTTCTCCTAGTCTTCCTTCTTCTTCTTCTTCACCTCAATCTACTTCATCATGTTCCTCTTCTCCGCCACCTCATTCTCATTCCTTCTTTTTCTTCTTCACCTTTTTCACCTTCTCCTCCTCCTCCTCCTCCTCCTCCTCCACTACATCCTTTCCTTCTCGTTCTCCTCCTCCTCATCCTTCTACTCATCAATCATCTTCAACAAGTTCTTCTTCTCTCCTCCTACTCCTCCTCAATCTACTTCATCATGCTCTTCTCTTCTTCTTCTTCTACTCCTCCTCAATCTCCTTCGTCTTATTCTTCTTCTCCTTCTTCATCATGTTCTTCTTCTTTCCTCCTACTCATCCTCCATTTCTTCACCATGTTCTTCAACACCTCCTTCTCCCTTGTATTTCATGAATTTATTTTTCTTCTTAATCGTAGTTTTCTTCTATTCCTTTTATTCTCCTCTTCTTCAATCTTCTTCACCATGTTCTCTTATTTTTTACTACGTTCCTCCTCCTCCTCCTGCTCCTCTTCATACGCCTAGGGTTAAACCACAACTTTTAATTAGACAGAACAGATTCCCAACAAAGGAGTAGCAATAATGAGATTATTACTGGGTGCTACAATCTAGAAATTGCACTCGGTGGTCTGGAAACGGGTTTCACTTACAAATAATTGCGCGGTAGTGAATTAGTAGAGTGGAATAACATATAAATGATATAAATAACAAGAATAAGATATGACGATCTAGTACAATATGTACATTCAAATTCAATACATAAGTCCATCTAGCTTTTCTTTTTGTTCAATCTATTTTTATTTTTTAAATATTTTTCTCTCTTTCATAAACAATTATGTTTATAGCTCTTAACGGTATTTTACCAATTTAGATCATTTATTTTGTGATATCATCCTTTTATTGTGTTGTATCAATAATAAGATACGGTATCCTTGTTTGGGGAGGGGGGGAGCGGGGAGCTTATCATAATACAATAGATCCTCTTTTGAAAACACAAAAACTTTTGCAGAAGGTGATTTGTCACAAACGCCCTTTATTTCCATCAATACAGCTGTTTAGGGATTACAGTGTGCTCAGTGTTAGACAGTTTACATGTTAGTAGTTATCAATTACATAAAGAGATATCCAATGCATATTCAATACGCTGAACATGAACACAACACCAGAGGCCGCAATAGAGATCTTGCAATACCCAGGAACAACTAACACAACGTTTGCACAAAAATATGCATTGTATGTTGGCACCAAACAAAGCAATAAAATGCCAGGTTTTTTGAAAGATGCAGTGAATTTAACAACATTTAAGAGCTTATTAAAAAAAAATTGAAATTAATTACATAGAATGTGAAGTATTTTACAACACTTGTAAAATTATATACAGTAATGGTTTTGTTAATAATTTAATTGATTATTTGTTCCAATATAGTCGTTTAGGTTGTAGACTGAACTTAAGATTAGATTGGATAATTGTATGTTTAGTAGGCCTACAGCAGTGGTTATGGTATTAGTATTAATAATTGTAGTGGTGAGTACTACTACATATTAGTAGTAGAAACTAACGTTGTCGTGGTGGTGATGGCAGTAGCTAAGTAGTAGTGGTGGTAATTGTAGTCAGTACGGTATAGTAACTATAGTGTCCTGAATTGTAGTACTGAATTCAGCACTATATTCATAGTTTGTGTTGGGTTTCTAGATACTTCACCCCATACATATTTTATATAGTGGGGTGATCATAGTTAACAATATTGCTTAATATAGAAACTAAAAAATTGTATTCTTAATCTGTTATATGCTTTTGTTTTTATTTTATGTAAATAAACTCCTCTGGGCAATTGCAATTTGAGAGGAGAGGGGAGGTGATGAAGAAAATTAAGAAGGCAGGTGAGGAAGAAGAAGAGATGAAACAAGAAGAAGAGGAAGAAGAAAAAGAAGACGAGAAGGAAAAGTAAAAGTGAAAAGAAAGAAGACGTTGGAGAAAAAGAAGGAAAACAAATAAGAAAAAAGGAAGAAGAATAAAAGACAACATACACACACACGGCAGACGAATAAAAGGAAGGCAAAATACTTTAAGAGATAGAAATTGGTGTAAATAGAGAGAGAGAGAGAGAGAGAGAGAGCGAGAGAGCTCTAGCTTTAAAATCAAAAGCTAGCTAGCTCTATAATAGGCTATAGCAGAGCAGAGAGGAGCTTTGATTATAGAGGGTAGATGCAGAGAAAGAGAAGACAAGAAGAGGAAAAAGAAGAGGGAGAGTGATTTAGAAAAAGAAGAATGATAGCTCTATAATAGGTTATAGTGGATCAAAGAGGAGCTTTGGTTAGAGAGAGATGCTGTGAAAGAGAAGACAAGAAGAAGAAGAAAAATAATATAATGAAGAAAAAAATAAGAAAATGACGAAGAAAAAGAAGAGAGAGGAAGTAGAATAGAAAGAGAAAGATGAACGATGTGAGAATAGCCAAGGTGGTAGTAGAAGTAGGAGTAGTTTACGAGCTCGATGATCGCGTTCCCATGGAATAGAAGTGGTGGCAGGGGAGGAGGCAGACGTAGAGAAAATGAAGAAGAAGAAGAAGAAGAATCTGTTGCTCGCTATTCGGAATCTTTCGTCTCGCGGTCCTCCTGAACTCAACCGCACCGTCTCACAATTACCGGACGAGTTCAGGCACGACATTGCCAAGAATAGGAGAAAGAGAAGAGGAAGAATGATAAGGTGGAGGAGTAGAAAACGAAAAGGAAGACGTGGTGAAGGAATCTAGATTCAGTGTACCTACTACCTGTACATACCAGGGGATAAACAACATACAAATGTATGCCCCCCCCCCCCCCCCTGCAAAATACGAAATAAGACTTATCTTGAGCCTGCGTGCAATAACAATGTACAAACTAATGTAATGCAAAAGCAAAATACAAATTTTCACAAGTAGTTTATTATGCAATATCCATTTTTGCTTAGTTTGAGAATTATTTATCTCGAATTATGTTAGTTACAGGCTTATAACATATTTTAGCAATCCCTTTACAAACCAAAAGTATTGAAACTTGAGGTTAAAGCAAAATACAAGCTTTTACTTGTGGTTTGCTATACAATATTTTCTACATATTTCAAGAAATACATGAAAATATTTACGGTAGTTACAGTCACAAGTTCGAGACACAAGTTTGAAAGAAGTTCAAGGCTTAAGATTAGATTCCGGCATTTGATCAGCAAAGGCAGATAATTGAACATTTTAGAAGCTTTGGACATAACTAGGTTGGTAAAAAACGATTCCAATACAAGTTCGAACGATCAAATTTATTTCAACCAATTCAATAACTTGGTTTCGTCATAATTCTGGCAAACATTTTAATTACGGTACTTTCGTGTTTTTCTTGGTTGACCTTGATTGCATTTCAGTGAGCTTCAATTTTGTAATTATATATTTTTTAAATTCTAGCCTATTTGTGTACTGTAGTTTCCATATAACGTGGCAGCAGAATGTTGGGTTAAGATATAGCATGTCCCATCTGCTACACGCTGCCAAGTTATATGAATACTACTATATTTTTCTTGTTTGGTGCTTTCTATGCGTTCACGGTTTATGGTTCTTGATTCTGACACTTATTTTTGCTTGTTGCTCCTCCCACCAGTGGGCCTGACTTGTTATGGTCTTCAGCCAATCACAGACATTCAATGATGGTCAGCCCATCAGAGGCACTTTTTCCCTCAGCCAATAGGATCATTCTGTGTTTAGTATATATTATGCAACTCTGTACTTTAGTTTTAGTTTGTTTGAGATTGATAATAGTGTAACAAGCTATTATCTCACTGTTTTCAATAAATGTGGTTGAGACAACTTCGTATTTTTATTCATTAATATTTCAACGGGATTCTTCAGTTCCTCTTACAAGGAAGCTATCTAATTTACAACCTAAATGTATGCATATTTTGAAAAATATCTCAGTAGCTATATATTAAAAAGCTACAGATTTGAAACATAATGGTTCAGTTACTTTGTAAATGCTTGCATATGAGATAATCTCAATATTTATGGCAGTTGACTTTAAACCGATTGCAACTGAAACTTCAGTTCCTTTTACAACTACCCATTGTATCACCTAAATGTTTGCATATTTTGAGATATCTCAATAATGACTGTAGTTACAGAATTGAAACATATTTTAACCGATTTTTTAGTTCCTTTTACATGTAAGCTATTCAATTCACTACCTCAATAAAGTCCCTAGAGATTTTTGGCCTAGAGCTGCCAATTTTAGCTATCTTCATGTCTGCATTTGTATCTGTATCTATGTTTGTATTAATTTGATTGTTACATGACGGATTGAGTCGAAGAGAGGACCTTGAGTCCAAACTACGCCCTCAATAAGAGCAATCTATCTATCTGTATTGAAGCGTTTCTGGACCTATGTTATAAGAACATTTTTTCTTTATTTTGATGAGAGGAACGAGTTGGTAAAGTATGGCGGATTATTCCTGAAACATTCTGTACATACATAAGTACCATATATAGGAAGAATTTAGACCGGTAAATTACATAATAAAATTCAAAAGAATATTATCAAACAGAAAATAAGACAAAATTACCAGCAAACAAGTAGTTGAAGATATCTCCTAAAACATTCCCGGCAGATAAAAAAATTCAACAGTTTTCCCCACTGTTTTCCGATGCAAAAAATTCAAACATATTTCCCGAAATTCAAGTAATTCCCGGTAAGTAGCCACCCTGGTTTAAAACAGCATTTTTTCTTTATTTTGATGAGAGATATGAATTGGTGAACTTCCTTGAACACTCCCCATAGCCCTGATTTTTTTCTGTTTGTTGCTTCGATAAGCTCAGATCCTTTTTAGTCTATTTAGAGGAAGACTCTAAAATATGTATATTTTTGTAATAGATAAGACTTTATAGCTTGCATAGCCCAAATGATTTTTTGTTTTCCTTTGGAAGCACTGCTCTTTTTTTAGTCTAAGAAATGTCTTTATTTTTGTAATAAATGTATAAAATAATAGCAATGAACAAAACATCATAAATTACAACGGTATTACCTACTCTTCAGCGGTTAGCTAGCTCTCTCTTCCCTTTCCACTCACTCGCTCACTCTGTCTCCCTCACTCCGACCAAACATAAACAATGTAAATTTATACAATGGGAACATATTGTTTATGACGTCAGTGGGAAACAACAATCTCTAGTCATCATGAAAGCACACACATACATATTGACAAACCAGTGTTATTAGTTCTTCTATTATTTGTAGCTAATTCAAAATCTTATGTAAACATGTGAATTGCAATTTGAGAATTATTTGAATAATTTGTTAAACAGGCTTCATAATTCAGTATAGATCTGTTGTAAATCGACGTATGTTTCTACACAGGCTTGATGATATATTCTGGTACATAGAAATGAATTGGACCTCACCCATAGAACAAAAGCGCGAGTGAGAACGGATTCATTTACTGCAGATCTCTTGCAAATGGAAACATTGGTGACATTTTCTCGAAAAGAGAAATAAATTAGACCACACTTACAGAACAGAAGCGAGCATGAGTACGAAATAATTTTTTACTGTAGGTCTGTCGCTAATAGAGATACAGGTTTGGTAACATTTTCTGGTACAAAAACATGAATTGGACCTCACCCACAAAAACGAAGCGAGGGTGATGACTGATTAATTCCTGCGTCACGCTCCTAAGCTGCGTTTCTATAAGCGCTGGGATTCAATTTTGTACAACTTAGAAGATTAAAAAATCGAATAAACCTTGCCAGTTATTGGCAATAATGAAAACAAGGGAATGCAAACAGGAATTTTCGGAGAAATTTATCAAGAACAATAACTGGGTCAGCAAGTGTTCTGGACTGGTAGAATATACATCAGGAAATTCATCAGGAGATTCGGTTGCTTGCTTATATTGCTTAAATGCAGCCTATTGATTAACAGCATTCTTAGCCTATATTTATGAGTTGACGTAGGCTGCAGATGGAAAGATTCATTTTTCACAAACACAAAACTACGCTAAAGTAGAATATTATTGAAGATTGATGAAATGCAATAAACGAGAAAAAAGCACAATCAGGATATACGGGGGGAAAATAAGTTGAAAAAAATAAGAAGAAAAAGAAGAGAAGACGATGGAAAGGCATGAAAGTAAGAGAAAAATAGGAAAAAAGGAAAACGAATAAAGGAAAGTAAGATGATGATGATGATGAAGATATTGAAAAGGAATAGATGGAAGTCAGAATAAAGTGAAGGGAAGATTAAAGTGCTCAGAGTAAAGTAGAATTTCATTCAGAATTTTTCCGAAAAAAGAATGAAGAGAGAAGAAGAAAAGAAGTAGCAGAACAAAATACACAGCAGGCAAATAAAAAGAAGATAAAAAATAGAAAAACAAGAGGATTTTTTACAGAAAAAGATAAAGAAGATAAGTGTGTAGAGGAGGTGGAGGGATATAATCAGTAAAAGAAAAATTGTGAGAGAAGAAGAATGCAAATAACGAAATGAAAGAAACAGAAAAAGAACAGGAAGATCACAGATGAGTAAGAAGGAAGATAAAGAAGAAGAAATAGGATGAGTAAGAAGGAAGATGAAGAACAAGAAATAGAAGAAAAAACAAACAAGACAGGAGGAATAGAAGAATATGTTGGAGAAGAATAAAAGGAAGACAGAATAAAAAAGATAAAAAGTGGAATTTTTCAAAAATATTTAGAAGAAAAACTAGAAGAACACACACTAGGCAAATAGACGAAAGACAGAATGAAAGATAGGAAGAGGGTTTTTTACAGAAGGAGATAAAGATGGAAAAGGCGTGGAGGATGTGGAGGGATATAGAAAAATAGTGGAGAAGAAAAGGTAAATAGAGAAAAGGAAGAAGAAAACGAATGAGCAAGAAGTAGGAAGGATAAACAAGAGAACGGATGAGAAAAAAGAAGGAAGATAAAGAAGACAGATGATCAAAAAGAAGGGAAGATAAAGAAGAAGACGGGTGTGCAAAAAGAAGGAAGGTAAAGAAAAAGACGGATGAGCAAAAAAAAAGATAAGAAGTAAAAAGAAAAAGAAATACAAAGAAGAAGAATGCCCATGATAATAAGATAAAAGCCACACAACATAGAAGGATAAAGCACAATACCGAAGTTGGTTGTTGTTGTCTTGATTTGGTCTTGTTCTTACTACTACTACTACTACAGTACTACTACGATGAGGCACGGGGGGGGGGGGAATTGTAGGTGGTACACTATCTCTCTATATATGTGTTACTCCCCCCCCCCCCCCCCCCAATGACCGAACGGGGTCGACTTGCAGCTCTCTGTTGGAGCGTGGGAACGGCGGGTACAGAACGAACAGCACTGCATAGCATAGCGGAGTCTAACCTATCTCTACTCTTGCTCTTGAGAAGAACAAGAAGAAGAGGAGGAGGAAGAAAATCTTGGTTGGTGCCTCACTATTCATATGATGTAGCTCGCTTTGCTCGGCGGCGACGGCCCTGCGGGTCACGACTTCAGACGAGAGACTCTGAACTGCACTGATACGCCTCTCCAGTGATGGAGGTGGGGGGGGGGAGAAGGAGATTTAACCCCCCCCCCCCCCACCTAAAGCAAGAGGAATGGGTGCTATGCTTGTCGACGGCCCTCGGGCGCACAGCCTGTCTCGGGCCCTCGGGGCAGGCAAATTCGTGTAATTAATCACTAGCTCACGTTACTTGTGCTGCCTTTCACTCTTTTGATTATTATAAGAGGCTTATTGCAATAATAATTACAGTCAAACTCCTATCTAACGAACTCTTCCACAAAGCGAAGTCTTCTTTATAGAGTTTTTATTATGTTTTAGACATTGCAATCTTGGGGTGACTACCTCTCATTAGCGACTACCTCTCTAGAACGAACTTTTTGCCAAAATAATTATTCTGTTAAACAGGAATTCTTATTTCAGTCGAACTATTCCATATACTGAAGACCTCTACATGGAGAATTGTTATGATGTCCCTTGATATTGTAATCTTTGGAAAACAAACTCTCAAATGCGAATAACTTTCTAAGTAAAATAAAACTTTAAAATGTTACACATTATAAAAAATTTTGATTCATAAAATCTATTTCAAGTTGAAAAAGGAAATTAACTTATACTGCTTCACCTGCTAGCATATTCAAACCTCTTTCAAATAATGCAATCGTTTCAAAATTCCTAATGTAACTGTGTCCATGATATTACAACATGTAAATTTATATTCAGAGTATTATAGATATTTGTAAAATCAACAATAAAGTCATTGTTATTTATTGAAATTGCATTGAGAAATTTATTGAGATGTATTGAAATTTAGAATTTCAAAAGAGAGTTGCAGTATACGACTCCAAATATTTATAATATGCAGATTTTGTCTCAATCCAGCTATCAACAGCTACTTATTGTAATGCACCAAAAAATTACTAATTGAATATTGTATTTATCATTATGTAAAATACTTGTAAATAGAGGTGCGTTTTGAGAGCCGGCACCACTTGTACAACAGTCAGCGGGTACGCAGAGGCGGCTCACTTGCATCGACAAGAACTGCTCCCGTGATACGGAATCAGCTTGTAGCAGCGCATTGCACACACGGCGTCTTCTACTAAATGAAGCAATTTAAATTATTATTGTTATTACATACTACACATATTATTGTTTTTATTATTGATCATTCTTTAAAATTTGCATAAAATATTTATAAAACGCATTAAATATTTCTTATCATACCTGGCAAACCTCTCCTTGTCCTGTAAGTTCTCATCCTCCATTCGTGGGTATTTGCTACCACTAGGGTCGTCCTCATCAGATCTAAAAAAAAAATGAAAAATAAGTATAAATAAAAAGCTATTACCAACATGAGCACTAGATTTAACAAACAAAATACAATAATTAGGATGATGAATAATCACAAATACATTATTTATTTCAGGAAAAATCTCTGTACTACACACAACAACGTCTTTATAAGTAAAAGAGAGGGAAAACTGAAATTTTACACAAATGGACTGCCATTAATTAGATGCCTTTATTTTTCTTGGAAAGGCGAAGTTAAGGCGCAGCCGGTCCTCTCTTCCTCTTAACCTTTGGAAAGAACATTGAAATGGGAGAAGACAGAGAAGAAATAGCAGAAAACAGGAGAAAGAATGTGATGTAAGTGGAAGAAGGAAGGACTGAAGGAATTGATGTTATCAGCTTTATATTAGTTACCCGGCGGGTTCGTAACCAACCTAAAACTGAAAGTTACCATTCAAAATATCATTGTATCATCATTTCACATCATTATCCGCGCACAAGTCTGAAGATAAAGGTAGGGGAGAAGAAGATAAATGGAAGAAAAAATTATTAAGATAAGGAGAGAAAAAAGGAGATGACGGAAAAGAAGAAGAAGAAGAAAAAGAATAAGTGAAATAAGTAGTAGCAAGTGAGGGAGAGGAGAAGAAGAAGAAAAAGCGGAAATAAAGATGAGAGCAAGTGAAAGGAGAAACAGAACAAGAAACTGAAAAATAAGATAATAACAAGTAGGAGAAGGGGATGTAGAAATGTAGAAAAAAGAGGAGGTAAATAATATCAGGAAGAGGAGATGAATCAAAAGAGAAGAAAAAAGAAAGAATATAAGAAAAAGGAGGAGGAGGAGGACGAAGAGGAGAAGAAGGAGGTGGTGGTGGTGGAGGAGGTGGAGTAGTAGGAGGGGGAGGAGAGGAAGTAGAAGAAGGAGGAAGAGGGGGTGGTGAAGGATGAGGAAGAGGTGGTGGAGGAGGAGAAGGAGAGGAAGTGGGAGGGGGAGGAGTAGAAGGAGGGGAGGAGAGGAAGTATAAGGAGGAGAATGAGAAGGGGAAGGTGAAGGAGAAGTAGGAGAAGAAGAAAAAGAAGTTAAGGAAGAAGAAGAAGCCGATGAGGAATAAGAAAAAGAAAGATTCAAGTTTGAAATGGCAGTATAATACCAAGCCAGCCGGGTTTTTTAATTTCACAAAATTACTCATCTCTGCATTATTGCTGTTTCTATAGAACGCTACAGAATTCAAAAGACTAGATAGAGATCGATATAAAGATAGATAGGGAGAGTTAGAGAAGACGTAGAAGAGAGAGAGAGAGGTTGAGAAGGAGAAGAGAAATAGATTTTTTAGAGCACGCACTCTTTAGACCTCCGCCTGCCTCGATAGATACGTATAGATAGTACTGTATTATTATAATAGTAGTCTAATCTACGTAATAAGGGCAAATTGCTTGCTGCTTGCTGTAGTTCAGCTCATTGCACCCAGATTATTTTTTTTTACGGAAAAGATTTCGAAAAAGGAGAAAAGTGGTGGGGATGGGGAAGGAGAGGAGTAGAAGAAGAAAGATAGAATAAAGCGAGCAGCAAGAAAATACGCTATGCTCCTGCACCACTACCACTACTTGGCTCTATTGGTGTAGACCAGAGGTTCTCAATCTTTTTCAAAGACTTCATGAAAAATTAAAATTTTGCGTACCCCCTTGTTCTTGGAGGGGGGGGGGGTTGGGGAGATGGAATATTTTTGAAACGCATTAAAAAAAATAAATGAGAACGCATTTTTCAGTAAGAACAAAAATAATAATGATTAATCTCACTTATTTGTACAGTGCAAGCAAGACCGATGTTATTTTATTTTGTGTTGAAATCTTTTCTTAAATTATTATTCGTTAAAAAAGAAGTGAAAAAAGGAGTTGGAGAAATAAAAGAAGTGGAGAAAGAAGTGGAAGTGGCTGGAGAAAAGATGGGAGGAAGAAAAGAAGAGAAGGTGGCTGGAGAAAAGGAAGGAAGAAGTAGTAGTAGGAGAAGAAGAAGAAGAGGAGAAGAACAGAGAAAGGAAGGTAATTAGGGCAAGCAGCCCTCGCGATTTGCACATTCACCACCACAATTCTCTGCCATCAATATGAAGGCGCAATATGTGTGAGGCCTAGGCTACTATATGCTAATCATTATCATGCAAACACACGCTCTCTCACACGCGCACCCTCTCACTCACACCCACACATTACAGCGACAGACAACATCAGTTTGATTACCTAGCTCCCCACAACCCATTCGTATCACTTACCAACATCTACCTCTAATTACTTCAAGTTTTCACTCCTCCATCAATGGGCGATGTGAATAAAGTTGAGACAGCTGAGTATCACCAAAGACAATATAATGTAACATTGTCTTTGGTATCACATATTTTTTGACTCGACGCTTGGAATTCTTATTTGATGTGAATAGAAATTGAGTCAATAACAGCTGTTTCTCACGCCTTCATATTAGACTCCCGTCGATTCAACAGATCAAAAGGTGACTCCAGTCACTCAACTTTGTCGCACAGGGTTTTTGGTCATAATTTTTTTCCGAAGTTTATTGTATTGGATATTTTCAAGGTATTGAAATGATGACTATTGCCATGAGAAATTATTTTTTTCATCAAATATTTCATGGAATATGGGAGTTCAAAGTTGAAATTTTTCGGTTTTGGGGGCAATTGATCTCCTCTACAAGTTATTTTAAACTTTTGATTATTTTTTTTCAAAATAAAAGACACATTGAGGAACAAAATGACATATTTTTCATTCCAATCAAATAATTAGTTTCCTCAGAATAAAATTTTTAAATATGCAAAAAATTTCAGTTTTTCAAAAAATTATTTTAAAAACACCAATTGTTAAATTGAAATAGAAAATGTGTCCCCAAGGTGTCTTTCAGTTATAAAAAAATTATAAAATATTTAAAATAACTTGTAGGTGAGTTTAATTGCCCCCAAAAACCGAAAAATTTCAACTTTAAACTTTACCATAAAATATATGATGAAAAAGATAATTTCTCATGGCAATAGTTAGCATTTTAATACCTTAATAATATCCAATACAATGAACTTCGAAAAAAAATTATGTCCAAAACCCCTGTGCACAGCCTTAATAAACTAGTATCCGGATGCTTATCCAGCCGAATCGTGTGGCATTAGCCTGTTATCCAAAAATGAAGTCCTACTCTATGTATTTTTGCTGGCTATGTAATTACCAGGTTCAACTCATCACGAGTATAGGCCATAAATTCCGATGGTTCGGAACCCATCTAGGTCCTACTCATCAATCACCATCATCCAATTCATTACCCACGCACAGGTCTTGGACCTATTTGGGCTACATCCTCAAAAAAAGAAGAGATGAAAAATGAAAAATACGGAAGTAGAAGGCGTGGAAGGAAGAGTAAGAGCTGTATGATAAGAGGAGAAAGAGGGAGCAGAAAAAGAAGGAAAAAAGAAGTGACAAACTTTGCGTTGTAGTAATAAATGCCGATCTTAGGTTCCGGGTATGGGGTGGGGGTGGGGTTGAACTCATCACGAGTGTTGTATAGGCCATAAATTCCGCGTGGCATGGTACAGTACATGCTATAGGAAAGGTACTTGATAATAACAATGAAAAAAGCAAGCTGCCGGGAGAGAAAGAACTCGTAAAAAGTTTATTATTTCATATCTCGAGCTACAAGTCATGATGAAGTAGTAATACTGTTTATATGCGTATTATAAAAAATATATATTTGTTCTTCACCTTTTTCCCCTTCTCATTCTTTTCTTACTTCAACTTTGTCATCTTCTTTTCCCTCTTCCACTTCTTATGTTCTTTATTGTTTTACTCCTAATTCCCTCTCCTCTTCCTCTACTTCTATTCTTACTACATTTACTCCTCCTCCGTCTTCTACCCCTCCTCAACATTTATACTTTTCTTCTTGTCCTTCTTCTTCTTCTCCTCGTCATTACCCTTCCTTTTCTCCTCCACCTCCTCCTTCTACTTTTTCTTCTTCTACTTCTTCATCTCTTCCTTCTCCTTCTTTTTAATCTTCTTTCAATCCGTCTCTTTCTACATCTTCTTCTATTACTTTTCCTACTATTTTAACACAATTCAATTCCCTTTCTATTCTTTCAAGGTCTTTACTTAACCACATCCTCCTTCTATTTCATCTTCCTCTTTATGATCAACATTCTATATATTCTTCCTCTTTCTTATCTACTCCTCTATTCAACATCATCTTCTTCTTCTATGCCATTTTCTCATGTTTCTTCTTCTCTTCCTTATTGATCTTTCTCTTCTTCTCCTTACCCTACATCTTTAACTTTACCCTCTTCATTGTCTCCGTCTTCTGAGAAGTCCTCCTCACTCTGCATCCTCTTCTTCTTGATTTTCTTCTAATAATTCAACTTATTCTCCTACTTCGTCTTCTTCTCCTCCTTTTTCTTGTTTTTTCTACTTATTTTTAAACTCCTCACTCTAAATCGTATTTGTCTTCGTTTTCTTCTACTAATACATCTTCTTCCTTTCTTCCTCCTTCCTCTTTTTCTTGAACTCCTCACCACTCTACATCCTCTTTTTATTTCTCTCCTCCTTCTTCAACTCCTCACCACTCTACATCCTCTTTTACTTCTTCTTTAACCTATTCTCCCACTTCTTCTCCTTGTCCAACTCCTCCTCACTTTACATCTTCTTATTCTTTCTCTCTTACTACTTCTCCTACATCTTCTTTTTCTCCTCCTCCTCCTTCAAATCCTCCCCACTCTACAACCTTCTCCTCCTCCTTCCTCTTCAACTACTCCTCGTCACTCTTCATTCGGTTCTTTCTCTACATGTCCACCTTCTCTTACATTACTTCTTCCTCTATTTGTCTTCCTTCTCCTCTATTTTATCTCATGTTTTCTCATCTTCTGGCACTAGCTGCATGATGAGAGCTTAAAAGTCAAAGAGAGGTCATGAGGGGAAGATGAGGGTACGAAGAAGAGAAAGAGGGTGTGAAGGAAGAGGCGCCAACACATATATTACAGCCAGCCTAGTCTTCTACTCTTGTCGTTAACGACTTACTGAAACTTGCCGAACGCCAAAGCAAGGCAGCAGCAACAGGCATAAATCACCCACCACTGACTGCCACAAGGCAATCGCACCCCTAACCATCCCCTACACCCCTTACCACACACCACCCAGGGTAATGTCTCAAACTCAAAATCAACCCTTTCACCACCTACTTCTCCAACTACCGCCTGTTTCTTCATCATAATCTTCTTCTCCCTCGGTTTTATCTCCTCCCTTCTCTTCTAATTGTGTCTTTTTTATCAACACATCTTCTGTTTCTCCTTATCCTCCTCCTACCGTCTGTTTCTTCTTCATCTTCTTCACCCTCTGCTTCACCTTTTTCTTTAAATTGTATGTCTTCTTCGTCATCACATCCTAATCTTCTTCATTTCCCATCTCTAGTTCTTCATCACTTCTTCTCTCCCAGGCTCATTTTTATCTATTAATATGTAAAATAGTGGGACAGGTTGAGAAGGTCAAGTCAAAGAATGGCCTCCATGGTGAAAACTTCGCCATTTTGTGTAATTCATCTCTCAAATCTGAGCTCTCATTTTTTATTAACCCATCGCATCAATAATTTCGGTTGTAAAATCCATTAAAATATCGATTGTATGAATCATCCTGTCTATTCGAACCATTTAATCATAAAGTTAACGTTTCCAAAATCATTGTACGTCAGTATAGTTATTAGATCAGAGAGTTGCTAATCTCTGTAATACTTAATCATTCAAATATATTGTAAATTTGCGCAAATATAGTCATCTAAATTCAAATCGTCTTTATTTTCATATCATAATCTTCTTCCCTTCCCACCACTGGTTCTTCTCTGTTTCTCACCCAGGCTCAGGTTAACTGTTTCATCAAAACTGGACATATCATTCAAACTGGACACACTTTTACTAACATCAGTACCAACCTACACATTCTACATATAAAATCTAAAGGACACGAACTCAACACCTTGGAACAATTTGAAATATACAAACACACCACACACAATAAACAAAACATTCTCAATGAACAACTAAATTTTAAATCTCACAAACTTTTTGATCACATTTTACAAAAACCACAACACTTCTAACCAAAAAACTGACATGATGATCTAGGAACCCACGCCTCTGAAGATGGATCTCATAGATTTGAAAGCGCTCGGCCTACAGATTAAGTGAGTTATACTTTCTTATTCTTAACAAATATTTGACTGCAAGTCGTTAAATTTCACATGAAAAGTTAATATTAACAATGCAGTTCGTCATGGAACAAGAAATCCAGGAACTAAAATGGTATTGCTTTCTCGTTAATTATTATTGTTGTTGGGACTTTGTTACCTGTTTATAATTTTGCCTGGTCTAGGTTATCATTATTGTATTATATTGTTGTTCATTAATTCTTTTGTAAATTGATATTAGATGCAACTGATCTGTGTAACAAAATGTCGAGCAAATTAAATGATTTATTTTTTTATGAAGACACATCACTTCAATCAAAAAAGTCAGTAATACTTACTTTTATTCAATTGCGGCTAAAGACAAGACAAACAGAATTTATCAAACATTACAGGTTGTTTTAGGGTGTCTTCTTTAGTTGGTGCATCGTTGTTACTAAAATGCTATTGCTTTCTCGTTAATTATCATTATTATTATAATTGTTGGGGCTTTGTTACCTGTTTATAATTTTTTCTTCATGAATTATTTTTGTAAATTGATATTAGCAACTCATCTGTGTAACAAAATGTCGGGGAAGTGACAGTCGTGAGCCGTAGCAGGTATCTGTTCAATCAGATAGAGATAAGCTGCGTTCTCCTGGTCACTCTTTGTAAGGGTGACCGATTATATTTACCAGCAAAAAGACACTATTCTCTGCTGTAAAATCACTTCCCGGTGGTTCGGAACCAACCTAAAACTGTAGGTCCTGCTCATTAATCACCATCATCTAACTCATTATCCACACACAGGTCTCAGACCTATGTGGGCTTCATCCTCCCAAAAAAATTAAATGAATTATTTATTTATGAAGATGCATCACATCAATCCCTACTACAGTCCTTGACATCATTTCCTTTACCAATAAAACCTGGAATAAAAGTTGAATCATCATAATGATAGGACGTTTGTGCAACCGGAGTTTAGTGTTGCTCTAACTCTGTCCTCTAAACTTGGAACTATATATTTCTGAGAATTTTGTCTTACCTATGGGATAATGTCAGGTTATGACGTAATGAATACGATCTGATACTTGGCCCCGCATATATCCAGCCCTAGACGCACGTGTGGGTGAAGTTAGGGCATGCTGCTATCGGATTAGATTGTGGAGAACTTTGCTTCTACACTCCTTGAGACTTTCACCCTCTATCCTATACTTGAGACTTATAATAGCTTAATTAATGCTCTTTGCCAAACTTGCTTTATCTATCTTCCTGGTGCAAATTAGATAATTATTCAGGTCTCACATATGAGGCGGATATGATTTGGCATGCATACGTGATAACGAGCCAAGTAGTGCTTTCCCCATGAAGATTCTCTGGGCAAAGGATTTAGTTGAATGGAAAAAGAAAGAATCCTTCTCCTCCTTCTTCCAACTTCATTCTTCTTTTTCTTCCATCCAAGTACTTCTTCTTCTTTCTCATATTCGTATTTTTTCGCCCACGTGGCAGTCGTTCCATTACAATTTACAGACAATTTATCGCAAATAAAGACGAATGCACTGTGACATGATTTGAAACACAGAAATGAATTAGACTGCCCAAACAGAATCGAAGGAGAGGTCTAACTTATTTCTGCGTTACACAAAAACTCACCCTTAGACATGTGAACCCATTTACGAACCTACCTTGAGGCTTCCTTTGCTCAGTCTAAATCTAATGTAATTTTGTCTGTACTTTAAAAATGATCTGTTCCACACTCTTTCGTTGATTTTTCACAATTTTTTCAAATCACCTTTGAATCAACTTAACTCAAGGAAAACTTGGAAAAAACCTTCTGAGTTGATGCTTTTCAAATCTATCTTGAGTTAAAAACCCCAAGTCACTTCAGCTAGCCTTCTATTAGAATGATTAATTAATGTATTTTGAACTCTCTGGTTGTATTGAAATATACTTGACAATATATGAATTTATAATTACGTAATCAATTATAATTAATTTATAATATTGAGCTAAGTAAAACAAAACAAATGCTTTTAAAAATAAATATTAAATGATACGCGCCGCATCAACACTGTATCACTCTAACTGATAGCAGCTGAGATCGTATTCTATTAGAACTCAGTAATTTAAATTTGATATTCAATTGTTATAATTTTTTATCAACTATTAAGAACCCGAAAGAACTTTATCAAAATCTCGCCGTTGTCCGTTTGTCCGCCCGTGCTCTAGCGCTTCAAAGAAATATTCTAGACTGTTAAAAAGCATGAAATTCATCATAGTCCAAGTGAGATAGCTATTGATTTTGAAGTTTGGGGGTCGAATATAAAAATAATTATAATGTAAAGCAGATCGCCACTGTAGGCTGAAGGTTAGTTTTTGTTGGTGGAAATAAAAACATTGAACAGCTGGTTCATTTTGAATAAAAATAACTTTGAACAATATTATGAATGCTTAGCCAATCATCCATTTTATTTTTACAGTGCAAGCGTTGAATTTACATTTTTGATTGAGTTGAGATCTTTCCTTAAATTATTGTAACTGGTCAAATTAAAAAAAAAGAAACTGAAGAAAAATTGAAGAAAATATTGAGGCATGATAGAGATCTGTTGATCAAGAAGAATGTGCATTTTTTGGGAATTGAGAAGCAGTTGATGTTTATACAGATCAAAGCAGTTGATGATTAATTAAGCATTGAATATATGCCTATCAGCACAACTGCTAATAATACTTATTATTATTGTTATTTATGTAAATTCGTCGGGTTTTAGGATATTACGTTGTATCGCTTTACTAGTGGTCAGAATTGATTGGCCATCAATATATTGTGCTCTTAAATTAGGATCAACCGTTTCAGAACAGGCAATTCTATGATTGCTTCCCTCTCAACAAAAGGGTATTGTCTGAACTAAATGTTGCCAGATTGTTTCACCATCATTTTTTCATCCTTCCTAATTCTTTTTGGGTAAGAAGATTTAAAAGGCGATTAAGCGGGAGGATATAGTTCAATGGAGAGAAACAATGAATCTTTCTCCTCCTCCTCCTTCAAACTACTTTTTTTATTTTTCCTCTCCATCTACGTAATTCTTTTCTTCTTTGTCATATTCTCCTTTTTTTGCCCACAAAACAGTTGATCCATTACAATCTGGTCTCATTGCCAGCATTCATGCACCGACAATCAGATAAATTTCCATTGTACAGTGTAACAATTTATACACAGTGCTTCATATATTCATGAGCTTTGTTGTACTCACTAAAATAATGAGAGAAAAAAATCATACAAACATAGATCCAGAAATGCATCGTTACATACGTAAATATGGCGGAAGTTGGCAGTTAGTCCCATCAATTCACTCTTTCAGAAATTTGTAGTGTCAATCTACTTGTAATTTGGTCAGGTTGTATGTTAAATAAGCGGAAAAATTGAATAAAAGAAAGTAAGATGTCTGTAACTATAAAATTTAAACTATCAGAAAAAACTACAAGTCTATTATACATTTAACCAAGCTACTTCGCTTCAAACTTGAACCCCTGTCCTTTTTTGAACAGTTTTGCATATTTTGTTGAATATTTCCAAAACTACTGTTGTTACAGGCTCCAACTCGTTTTATTCTATTTTTGATCTCATTTTTACCCAGAATATGCCCAAATTACAGTTAAAATAAAGATACCACATATTTCCTCAAATTAGGTGGTTCGGAACCCCCCTAAAGTAGTAGGTCTTACATGTTTCCCATAACATGGCTCAAACGGCGAGGTGAAACTATCCGTAAGGGGTTCCCCGTCAATAAAAGCACGCACATACGCTTATTACCATTTTACCACAAATATCTGGTTTATTTATGGGGTTAGCAGCTAACTTTCGCCATCTTAATCTCTGTAACGAAGCATTTTCGGAAATATTTTTGTATGAACTTTTTCTATTATTTTAGTGAGTGAATAAGCCTACAAAGAATTGGAAACACTATGCAAAACACCCGGTAAAAATAATTGTAACAGTAGTTGCTTTATTAAAGTTGTTAATAATGAATGTAAGATACAAATCAAAGAAATTTAATTTTTTCATGGGCCTATCAGCACAATAAATAATTGGAGCCGGGTACTCGGATACTTCGTTGTATCAGGCAATTTCTGTGAGGAAGCGTTTCCGGACTTTAGATGAACTTGAGAAGTGTTTTAGATGAAATTTTCTCTTGAGTTGCATTATATAATTATATTATACATTCATATTATCAGTTCCTAAAATATTATCCGTGCTTCCTGAATTACCTAGCATATTATTATGAATGCAAGAAGGTAGAAGGAAACAAAACAATAGTTGACTTTACTTTTCTTGTGAACATCGCTTCCATTCATTGATGGCACGTGCTGAGAAGAGGTTGTAATTTGACTCTTGTTTCTTCTTTCTCCTTCAATGTCTCTCTCACTCCTATTATTAAAGTTTAGTTCTCGTGTTTTTTACAATTTGCCAGAATCTTCCAGATTATGTCATTAGTTACCAGAAGTTCCTAGAATATTTTCAAACATTTATAAAAGAGCTCTCCTTGTAAGCCGTAGTTAAGTTTTCATTTGCTCTTCTCAACGTTCGTATCCAGTGACATAGATATTTTGTTTACGCATATCAAGTGCTCATGATTAGTTATGTGGTAAAGTATTTGACAGTAGACTACCTTCTTTGTGGCAGAATACTCAGTGCTATTATTGTAATGATCAAATAACATTACAAACATCATTGGACAGTTTATATGATCGTTGTTTTTTAAATTATTATCGATCGGCCTACTGACAGTTATACGTTTTTGTACAGGGAAATTCATTATTAGTTGAACGTTATTGATATGTTTGTTCCGCATTAGTTTTTCTTGAATGACATAATTATGTAAATTGTGTAATGTAATATAATTATGTAAATTGTGTAATGTAATATAATTATGTAAATTACATAATGTAAGTAAATTGTGTAAATAAAGTTAGAGTGTTAATTTCAAGTGTTGCCAGCATTATTGTAGTGATAGAACATGTTACAATATTTTATTTATTCAATTTCTAAATTTAAAGAGAAACAATAGTTGAAAGCACGTAGCCAGAGCTTTGACTTCTCATTGTGATTCTAGTCAATCGTCCATAGATTCATCCATTGTTTGCAAATATGAACACATCCGCTTGCCCCCACTAAATCTCTCTCACTCACTCTCATTGGTTTATTACTCTCTATTCTCTTTGTGTGACAAATTTTCTAAGTAACTGCTGGGTTTCCAAGTGTTGGCTAGGCCTGTGATTCGTAGACAGCGAGCAAAAATGATGAATCAATGATCATGTGTTGTCAGTTAACATCCGGTACAAATAGGAACCTCTGGAGAAGCCATTTCGAACCATTTTTACCATATTTTCAACAATTTCAAGTACTAGTCCTAATACTTTCTTCATTATTATATTTATTTATTCATTTATTGAGATAAAAATACAATGAATGCAAAGATGAACTGACTTCGATGCTCTTTGCGAATTTTGACTTTGTTACACTTTGCAAAACTTTGTAATTAGCTCAAAAAGACAAATTACAAATACTGGAAACATCACTCGAGAAAAAATAATTTGTTTCATTTTACTTGAAGCAATCAATTTCAAAGTTCACTCGAAACGCAACACTGAAATTGTGATGGAATAGGCATTGTAACTGAAAATACAAGTCCTATTATTATCATTCCTTGTTATCTCGCATTTGCGGTTAGTTCTTTAAAAGGGGGCATTCACATGTAACCTCCATCTCTGATAATTATTGTTTTGAACACCCAGGGATTTATCGAGTGCATTGCAATATTTGGCGCACTATAAGTGATGTATCCAGCAGAACAGGCTTATGCTTATAGATTTTCTCCACCAGTCTTTGAAAGGCCAATCAATTTACAGCTGTTTTTAGCATCAGTAGTCCCACAGTTATCACTATTAGAACTATCTTAGCACTGTTCAATCCATAAATATCCTTTAGCTCAAATCCGCTAGCTCCTGGTACTTTCTTAATTTCTCACCTCTTGTTCTCTGAGCATTTTCATCTGCTGGGACAGCTATGTCAACTATCAGTGCTTCCTTCCTCAGCATGTCCATTACCAGGATATCGTGCTAATTGTGGAGAGCTTGTCAATAATCACTTGTACATTCCAATAGGTTTTAATTTTCTTTATTTTTACAAATGCAAGAATTAGTGGTTTGTAAGAATAGTATGGAAGTATGTCATCGATCAGTTCAAATCTCAACTGCAACTCCAAAATGGACTATCCTTTCCACACATTTTAATTAATTGCGTCTCAAATATTCTTGGAGCTAGTACTGAGCATCCAGATGTAATGTGCTCAATACTTTCTACAGCAGTATTACATAGCCTACAGTTATAATTTAGGCTTTGGTCACCCATCACATGCATCCTGTAGGTATTAGTAGCAGTTACCTGGTAGTGTATGGCAAATAAAACCTTTATAAACCTTTGGGAACAGGCTTCCAACAGTTAGCCACTTGCTTGATAGTTCCGGGTGGGTTTGATCACAGAACAGATGCCCATAGTAGTAGTGTCCATGCAATTCCTTTTGCTGCCTCTCAGCCTTTTTAAAGATTGAATGGTTGCAGCCTCTAGAGCATTGGTATTCTTTAAATTGAGTCCAGAGTCCAGTAATTGAGTATATTTTCATTATATGATATTTATAATGAAAACCCCCTTTCTGTACTCCTAGAGCAAGTACA
The DNA here is from genome assembly GCA_948455865.1 of Conomelus anceps. Taxonomy (NCBI): domain Eukaryota; kingdom Metazoa; phylum Arthropoda; class Insecta; order Hemiptera; family Delphacidae; genus Conomelus; species Conomelus anceps. The sequence goes on from OX418216.1 coordinate 45,075,467, forward strand.
CATTTTCATTACTCATAAATAATTATCTTCGATATTCAAACCTAGCTACAAGTATTGTTCCCTGAATGGGCTTTTTTTCGACCTGTACTCAGACCAACTTTCCGTGCTGTGTCAGAACGGTTCATACAGTCACGAGATCTTGGAAGGGTGACCGGCATCTATAACATTACGTTATATATATTATCCGGGGATTTGGTTCTCTTTTGAAGTTGTAGATCCACCATTAATGGCTTAGTTGTCATCATTCAACTTATTAGGTTACCCACGCACAAGTCTCAGAAAACTAGTTTTGCTGTAAAAACAAATTTTGTTGACCGAGCGAAGAGAGGTCTGTTTCGAGTCGACCGTTTTGCATTTGCCTGTTAGTAAAGCATTTACGGTTGAACGCGTGGACCACATTCTATGAAATTTTGCATGGTTCATCCTTAAAGGAATGTCTAGCGATGTGTAAGGATTTTCAAAATTTGCTTGAATTTAAAGGATATTTAGAAGGAGAAAACGTAAGACACTCAGGCCTTCTTCTACACCTTCTACAGGAAACTTATGATTATTTCTTTACATGAGCTTCTCCATCATATGGAGTTGGAATCTTCCTTCACGGACGGGCTGAATCCCAGGCTGACTTTCTTCTATATTTACTGTATAATTGCGCCTTTGCTATTTTCATGAAGGAAATAAATAAAGTTGAGCAAATATAAAGTTATCAATCGGAAACAGAATTCAATATAGTCCTTGTGCTCTTATTCATCTGGTTTAGCCTTCATTATTTTTTATTTAATTATTTTTTTATTGCTGATGATGCCCACATGAGTCCGAAACTTGGGCGTGGGTAATGAGGTGATTGATTACACATAAATGCCTGACGGTGGAGCGGGATTCGAAACCACGACCACTTAAACAACAGCAAGATGTAGTTGCAACGCCCCAACCAACTGCGCTAAGCGGCCCGCCAATTCATAAGAATAACATATTTGTTTGAAAGAAACAGATCATTTCTGAAATTTCAATTAAGCTTGAAAACAAGTGATATCTAAGTACACGATAATTATAGGAATTTAATTTGTAATAAATTCATTCATCACAGATCGAAATCTGATCGGATTTGAGTAATCAGCTGTCTGAAAAATAGAAACGCAGCCTTGGTGATGTGCTATAGAGTGACGTTTTGTGGAAAACAGACAAGGAGTAGACTACTAAATTGAATCAAAGATTAGGCCTGATGATTGTGTTAGACTTTGTGACGGTGATCATCATCGATTATGTTCCTCTGTACAAGCACCTTTATTCTTGAGCGTGAGGTCTACAGTTCACAGAACTACTAGTTAACATCAAAATAAAAAACACGAGTAACCCTAGCTAAACAAACAACTACACATTAAAACAGAAATCAAAAATTCATCTGACACCAATATCCCAATATTACGTGATGAGAAAAAATGAACCAGCAAGCACAATCAATAATTCTTTAGTGAAACTCAGAGCACTGCAAACAAAATTTCTAATCATCATTACACGATTCTCGTAAATATGAATGAATAATGAACACCATAAAGAGCAGCACAACTACAATTTCCTCAAGAGAGAGATAGGTATATAAAGAGAGTGAGATAGAGATATTGAGAGTGATTGGGAGAGAAAGAGTGAGAGAAAAAAATACCTAATGAATAAACAGAAGGGACCTTCTCCAAGAACAACATTCTCTTCTCATGTTAAACATCACGCCACCTCTCAAATAACCCTTACTCCTTGATTTCTCACCCAACCTATCTCTCTTCTCTTTTTCTCTCTACCATCACCACCCTTCCCCACCAGCCATCATCATTTAACCCGTATCCAGGGGTCACGCTACATCATAAAATCAAGGCAGAGTAATTATCGATGGCATTACAGAGACAACATTAGCCAGCTTTTCGAAGTACAAGTTTAGTTGGTATTAGCTCATTCACTCATCCACACACACTCTTACTCTCTCTAACTAGGTGTAAATAAAGGCAGTTATTCAATTCTCTCACTCACTCCCTCCTTCGAAGTACCAATAAGGATTTAAGTAAGACATGAAGCTTCTTCTCCAATACAAAAGACAGAGAGAGAGAGAGAGAGTGTGTGTGTGTGTGTGAGAGAGAGAGTGGGTGAGAGAGAGAATGACAGAGAGAAGTCAACGCCGTCACGCTTCTGATATTTAAACGCCAGCATAGGTGAGTGTATTCCACCCTATCCTGTACTACTCACTGTCTAAATACAGTACAGTAGAACTGCTATTTAGTACAATACTGTATTTAGTGTTATGTAGTAGTAGTAGGCATACACACGTAAACGCACACACTCGCAAACTCATTCACTGGGTCGACTAGATTGAAACAACGAAGGTGGATTGACTAGACTAGACAATCAAATAGGTGATTTTGCAGACAATTAAAAAGTTAGAAATAGAAGACAGCGGAGAAGAAGAAGAAGAAGAAGTAGAAGAAGAAGAAGATTAGATTATATTAGATGATGAGGAGACGACAACGAAGGAAAACGAAATGTGTAGTAAGAAGCTGGATGAAAAAGGATGAAACCGCACGCAAAACGAAGAAGACGTGAGGAAAAATGTTGTAAGAGAAAGAGAAGGAAAAGAAATTGATGAAGTGGAAGAAGAAGACTAAGAGGAAGGGCAGGAACAAGAATGAGAAGAAGAAAACTAAAAAGTTAGAGGTAGAAGACAGCGGAGGAGGAGGAGGGAGGTAGAGTATGAGGAGGGAGAGGAGGAGTAGGAAGGAGAGGGGGAGGAGAAGAAAGATCATGAAAGAAAGGAGAGAGGAAAAGGAAGATAAAATAAAAAAGTTAAGGAAGAGGAGGAGGAGGAGGAGAAGAAGAAGAAAAGAAAGAAGAAGTAGATGGAGAAGGAAAAGAAGATGAGAAGGAGATGGAAAAAAAGGATGAAACTGCTTACAAGATGAAGAAGACGTAAGAGAATATGAAGAAGGTATGAGTAAGATGATGAGTAAAGAAATTGGGGTGGAAAAAGAAAAGGAAGCAGAAAACAGAAGAAGATGAGAAGGAGAGGGAAGAGGGAAGACGGAAAGAGAAGTAAGAAGTTGGAAGAAAAAGGATGAAACTGCATACAGAAAGAAGAGTACAAGTCAGAGAAGAAGAAGAAAGTGTGAATATGAGGAGGAAAACGAAAAGAAATGGATGAAGTGGAAGAAAAATAGAAGGAAACGGCAAGGAAGAAAGAGATTAGATTACCTCTTTCAAACAAATTTACAAATTTTTGGTACAATCAAAAACAAATTTCTGGTATGATTGAATACAATTTTTCTAGCATTGTGCCAGAAATATTAGCGATAGGGTTTACACCCTACTCAAATCCCAATATATTTGTCAACGTTTGAGCCCATACTTCACTATACCGTGCATTAATTTCAATTTATTCATTATTCTATTCATTGCAGTCAATATATCCTAATACATCACAATATATTTGCCAACAATTTGAGCCCATTGTTACAATTTGATTTTGATTTGATTTAAATTTCTTCCTGGTGACTCTTCAAGAGTATAGGAAATCGGCAAAGAATGAAAATAAAATAACACACACATGTATTATATGAAACATAACACGATCAACATTCTGTTATATTTTCATCCAGAAATTCTTGCACACTGTAGTAGACACCGTCTGTTAAATATTCTTTCAATTTTTTCTTAAAAATATCCTTGTTCTTAATCTCTTTCACAGATGACGGCAGTTTACTCATTAATTTTAGACCCATGTATGTAGGTTTCTTCTCATACCGGGCTGTCCTATGGTACCTAGAGGCATATTTATATTTATTTCGGGTGTCATACTTATGCGTGTCACAATTTCTTATAAATTCTTTGTCTCTAGTGTACATAATCACTTCAAATATGTACAGGGCAGGCACAGTTAGAAGTCCTAAATCTTTAAAATATCCTCTGCAGGACTCTAGAGGCCTTAGACCTTTCATTGCTCTCACAGCTCTCTTACAATACAGTATAAAGTGTATTTATTTCAATTTAATTATTATTTTATTGATTTCAAAGTCTATTCTCACCTCCAATCCCAATATATCTGTCAAAAATTTGAATAATTAGACGAAATTGTCACAACCACATTTATTAAAAAATTCTGAGAAACTAGTTTCGGTTGTTTTCCATTATCAATCTCAATCAAACTAAAACTAAAGTACAGAGAAGCTTAGTTTTATTTAGTTTACTTTAGTTTTTATATACTAAATTGAGATTGATAATGGTATAAAAACCGAAACTAGTTTCTCAAATTTTTTTAATAAATGTGGTTGTGACAATTTCGTCTAATTATTCATTATGGATACCTTCCACAATATCACCTTCGCCACTACAAAGAAAGTAAAAAAATTGAGCCCATACTATACTTTACAGTATAAGTTAGTGTATTTATTTCAATTTATTTTACTTATTACAGCCCACTCCCATCTCAAATTCCAATATATTTGTAAACAATTTAAGACCATAGTTACTATAAAGTGTATTTATTTCAATTTAATTGTTATCCTATTCACTTCAAGTCTACTCCCAATATATTTGTCAACAATGTGAGCCCATACCACACTATCTACACCAGTGGTTCCCAAACTTTTTTGCCTCATGGACCCCTTGCCATGATTTTGGTTTTAGGTGGACCCCCTGCATAAATGTCATTAATTTTTTTAAAACTATAAGTTGAAATGTGTTTTTAAAGCTGATGAAGTAGGTCTACTACTGCTCACAGTAACCAATTCAAATTGTGGTGAAGAAAACATTAAAAAGCACATAAACTTAGTAAATTTTTGTAATATAGTCTAATTTGAATTGAAATAATCAAATAGTATGACATTGTTTTTGATTATAGTGAAATAGTATTAATGGAATCCAAGAAGTATGACGGCCGGTATTTTATTATCAACATTGTGTAGGCTACTTTGTAGTAATTGCAACATTCGCATCTATTAAAATCAGCAAGGCTGCTCAATGTGGGCAAACACGACACTCATTGTTAATGAAATGTGATAGAGAGAGAATTTCTCTCCCCGGAAAAATTTTAATAAGTAGTCCCTCTAACGTCGTATCCCAAGAGATTCTACTCATGTCTAGACAAGCATTAATCCATTTATTTATTTTAGTCCACATTATGGTAAAAATTTTGAATTTTCGATGCTGAGAGCTTGATTTGAGACTTAAAATCATTGATTTTATACGAGTATTTATTAAAATGAAGTTCATAAATTGGGTAAATTGAAAGCTCAAATATAAAGATAAATCACTGCTTTTATGAATCGTTTTCCTAAGAACTTGAACCCACTTTTCGTTTATGCATAAAATCTAAAAAATACTACTTTTATAAAGCTAACTGAAAATGCACTGAGTTGCACCAGAAAGAGCAATAAACTTCTCTTCTATTTTTGTGTTATCTCTTGAATTCGAATCGAAATATTCACTAGCTCTGGAATATGCAAAATTTGTAAAAATATAAAAATTATATTACTTGAATCTCTACTTTGCATGACTATACTGGCAAACTGGAAAAAAGAGGCCCACCCCTATCAGTACAATTTGGGGCCCCTTATTTTATTTTTGTTATCACTTGCTTACATTTGTAAAATGATCTGGCCCATTGACGTTGAGGTCTAAGAAAACTTGCCTTGTTCGTCCCATCCCCTCTATAGCTTTGATTAGAGTATTTTCTAAGTTAATTGAAGTATTAAAATTATAGTTTTTTTTCTTGGTGTAACATAATTCAAGCTACTCTTCATATGAAAACTTTTTTCACCTCCAGTAACTGATATTATCGTATTTTTATTGATGCATCTCTACTCATTTTTGGAGCCTCTTTCACAGGCTAAAGGGGGCGTTGTAACCTGGACCCCCCCCCCCCCATCGCTACACCAAATACAGTAATGCAGTGTTCTAACAAGAATATTAAAAATTTACTCCAAAAAATTTAATCAAAAGAAAAGAAAAAATTTATTAGAATTCAATTACTAAGATTCCTAGTTCGATTTAAAATTATCAAATATGTAATCAAAGGAAGCTTATTAGACCGAAAAAGAAGTTGTAAACGTGGAAAATATAAACTAAACACTAATAATATAGCTAGAATTTATTTTCGAAGTAAATGTAATTTATTGTGCATAGATTTGTTATCCATCAGAATAATTTTGAACAATTAATTGAATAAGCAAGAGCTTGCAAGAATGTTTTTATAATTTGAAGACATTAGGCTCCTTTTCTAATAATAATAAACCTGAAATAACTTGAATAGTTTGGTACCTACCTAAGTTGTTGAGTGACCTACCAATAAATGTTCCTTTTTGAAATATGATAGAATAACATTCAAATATAAATACGAGGCTCCTTTTGTTTATAACTTTAAAATATATGAGGCGACTTTTGCTTATAACAATATTGCTGAAAATAGCTTGAAATATTAAGTACCTGACTTGTTTAGTGACATACCAGTAAATGTTAATAGTTTTAAAATATAATAGAAGATAATTAAAGGATATGGGGCTTGTTTTTCTCATAATAATACAACTAAAAACGGAAATTTATATCTGGTAAGCCTGAGCTTTTTAGTCACCTACCAATGAAGGCTTATAATTTTCAAATATAAGAAACCTAAGTATGAATTCTCTGATTTAGAAATGCTTTCATAGAAAGCGCTATTATTTCAAATAGATATAATACTTGCTTGCATGTACGCATAACAGTATTATACAAGTACATAAGTAGCCTACTGGCACTCTGTGATGTTTTCCATTACAAAAAACTTGATGAACAATCTAATATCAAAAGAGACACTGAGTTTCTATTTAAATTATGATTTTTACTCACGAATACTTGAGATATTAGAGGGATGCATTTCACTTCTAGGCTGATGAAGATTCTGTTTAGAAGTGAAATGCCAGTATCTCCAGTATAATTGAGTAAAAAATAAAAATCCTAATTTACTTAGAAATACAGTGTCAGTTTTGATATTAGATTGTACATAGCATATACCACGCCCCGATCCAAAGACATTCGCTATTGTGGACCCCCATTAACATATCATGGACCCCCAATTTTATTTTTCACTGACATGGACCCCCTGGCAGGTCTCCGTGGACCCCAAGGGGTCCACATGGACCACTTTGGGAACCACTGATCTACACTATACAGTGTACAGTGTAGTCCCAAATAGGCTGCACACCTAATTTGAACAATGGCCATCCTCACAGTCAATTGCCATCATTATTGGTCTCTCTCAACGGTCTATTGAACTTCTATACAGTAGTCTGCCAATGATGACAATTTGATGCCCAGATGATGACACAAAATTATTCTCAACAACGGCCACTTCTCCCTTTTTCTTTCTCTTCTTTTTCTTCTTCTACTCCTTTATCATTTCTCCTTTTTTCGCCCCAAGGCAGTCGTTCTCTTCCATTATCTTTTGCCATTCTTTTGCTTTTCCTTCAGCATGTCTATTTCGCACTTCTACTGCTTCATCTTTGAATTTTTCATCTTTTTCTTCAGTATCTTTCTCTTTTTTCTCTATCCTTTCTTTTTTCTCTTCCTCTATTTTTCTCCTTCATCTTCTCCTACATCACCTTGTTGTACTTCTTTTGCTTATTGCTTGTTTATATCCTACTTCTACTACTTCATCTTTGTATTTCTCATCTTCTTTCTTCAGTATCTTTTTCTTCTTCTCCTACTAATTCATTTACATTCTCCTCTTCTTTTCTTCCTAGTCCTCCATCTTCTTCTTGTACTATTGCTTTTTCTGCGGACTTCCTACTTCTAATGCTTCATCTACGTAATTTTCATATGTTTTCATCGTTTTCTTCTTCGTCTTTTTCTCGTACTTCTCTTTCTCTTACTAATCTATATCTTTTTCATTTTCTTCTTCATTATCATCGCGTTTTGTTCTTTTTTATCATCGCCTTTTCCTCCTGCTTTTCCATTTCTACCTCCTCCATCTTTTCTTCTTCTTCTTTTTTCTCCTCCTGCTCCTTCTCTTCCATCGCCATCTTTTCGTTCTCTTCTTTTGCTTCATCTGGTGCTTGTTCATCTCCTACTTATCTACTGCTTCACTTTCTAAATATTTTTTCAGCTTCTTTTTCTCCATCTTCTTCCAGGACTTCTTCTGCTCGTAACTTCTCCATCATCATCTTCTTCTTCTTGAACTTCTTTTCCTTTTTCATGCCACTTGTTCATTTTCTACTTCTGTTGCTTCAACTTATTCTTTTTTCTTCCTCCTCCTCAACTCCTCCACTTCTCCAATTTTCTTCTCTATCTTCTCATTTTTTCCACTGTGATGTTCGCATTCCCTTCCTTATTGAATTAAAACAGAATCGCTAGGCTATATATGCGTGTCTAATCCATAATAGTATCTGGATGGGTCTAGGCCTAGATATTATTTTTCTTTCACACTCTTACTTGCTTGCTCACTCACTCCGGTCTTTCTCTCTTCCTCCTCTCTCTCACTCTCTACATCAGAGAGGCCATTGTCCGCAGGAAGGGACACCTGCAAGCTTTTTTTCCCTAGCCTCAATCCATCCATTATGGATTATGATTCTACGGTTATCTTCTCATAGAATACCTTCTTCCCACCATACAAACTGTTGTAACCATGTTTTATGTAGGTATAGAATGGAAAAAAAGATCATATCCATTTGTCATTGTCTCAATGGTAGGCCTAGGCTTATCAGTCAGTTGCCAGATCAACAGACAATCATTACTAAGGCGTAGTAAGTTATCTCTTCAAGCCCAAATCCTATTCACACTGCAAAGAAAATACTGATGAATTTTAGCAACATTTTAAATAAATGTGTAATAGTGAAATTTAATTTGACTGAATTTGATAATGGCGTGACTGACGAAACTATAGTAGCTTTTTTATTCATAATAAATTGTGGCACTGATAATAAATGTGTGGTAGTGACAATACCAAGCCTGATTTATTATGAATAACTACCACTGTATCACAATTACCAATATAAAGAAGATTGCAAAACAAACAGCATATTTGCAGGGAAGTGATAGCCGTGAGCCGTAGCAGGTATCTGTGTATTCATATAAAGATAAGCTACGAACTCATGGGCTCTCTTTGTAAGGTTGGCCGATTGAATTGATGATGAATAAATAAAAAGACTGTTCACTGCTGTAATATTACTTCCCGGTGGTTGGGAACCCACCTAAAACGATTAGATCAGCCATCAAAAAGACTGTTCTCTGTTGTAAAATGACTTCCCAGTGGTTCAAAACCCCCCTAAAACGATTGGATCGATTGCACTATAGGTGCAACACGTCAATCACCCACGCAAATGTCTCAGACCTATGTGGGCTTCATCCTCATAAAGAAAATAATATATAATTGAATGTTATCGGGGATGAAGGTCTATTGAAAGATATCAAAAAGAGCCTATTAAGACGAGAATACTGTACATAACGTAAAGAGGAATAAATAGAAAAGAAAAGTAGGAGAATAAGGAACAATATCGTATGTTGGATACACCTGATTTAATATGAATATCTACCACAATATTACCACCACTAATAAGAAGATTAAAAACAAATAAAATATTATTGAATGCTATCAGAAAGAAATCAAAAATTGAATGTCAGAAACAGGCTATTGAGGCAATATTGTTATATTGTAACAATTAGATAAAAAAAGAGATGAAAAGAAAATGGAGAAACAAAATCGAATACATGAATGAAATAGAGCAGCAAAGCAACATTTACAGTATATACAAAACACTGTAGGCAATAATAGATAAGAATACCCTAGTGGTGGTATGAAGGTATGCGCACAACACAAAAGTGGAAGGTAGAACTAATGGGGGGGATGGGAATTTATGGCGAAGTGGGGAAGGGAATACAAGAAAATAGTGCAAAAGCCAGTCCAACAGAGGGGGAGCAGCCTCATCACCAAGCCCCCCCCCCCCCCCACCACCCCAAAGGGGCACCCAGGTCATACATCACTGTCACAGCGGGGTCACTCGCTTTCATCCATCCCCAATCACCTGCTGTCGGCTTCTTTCTTTGCTTCTTCTTTATCAGCACCACTACCTTCTTTTATTTGCCTTATTCTGCACTGTCACCTTTTCCTGCTCTTCTTCTTCGTTTTCTCTTTCTTCTTCGCCCCCACCTTCTATGTACCTTCTTCTGCACTATCACCTATTTCTGCTCGGTTTTTCTGTTGTCGCATACTGCTTCTACCATCTTCGTGTGGCGACCACGTGTGAAGGTGTAGCTAGACAATACCGATATAACGCAGGTTTTACCGTAATTTAACTCTTTTTCCTCTTAAATTTCTTGATACTTCGAGTACTGACATGTTCAAATTGCCTTAAACCGTCATTAAATTTTTATCATCTTCTACGTTATAAAGTATATATAAGAGGTTCGGAAGGTATAAGAGGTTTTTTTTTTGGAGGATGAAGCCCACATAGGTCTGAGACCTGTGCGTGGGTAATGAGTTGGATGATGGTGATTGATGAGTTGGACCTACAGAGTTGGTTAAGAATAAGAGGTACCTAATCTAATAGGTTAGAAAGTCATGTCAGTACAGCTCACTTTATTCCATGCCTTAGCAAACCAGTTTCAAAAAAAAAGTTATTTTCTAAGTTATTCGAAAATGTTTATACTCTACAGATCAAAAAACGGTTAGTCAACAATGTCAACTTTTAATGTAAATCTAATATTGAACTACTAAGGATGCAGCAAGCATGTGATACCTTGGTACTGAGTCAAATAAATTCTTCAACAATTTCCGACTTTTTACTCAAAAATTACTAGTGAGTGAGAGCATGGGTATTGAAGTGAATGAAAACATAAAGATGTCAGACTAGAACAGGCATCGAACCCGTGAAAGTCGGAGGGGTAGCCTATCCAATACACTACAACAATTCCATCCTACATTTCAACATATTATTCTACTACATAAACAAAACAATAACAAAATAACTTTTTTTGAAGCAGTAAACTTAGTACAGGAGTAAGGTAACATTCAAAGGAAAGGTTAAAATCTCTACAATATTAACAAATTATATTTCTTTCAACAGCTACTATACTTGTATGTATGCATATTTCGACTGTAGGTGACTCTTCAGACCTCAACTCTATGTTTTAGTCCAAAGAGCGTACTACACAAACGAGGAGTGACGTAGTTTGTGATTGCTTTCCTCACTGAGTTAACAGAATAGTATCAGTATGCCAAGCCCACCGAAACAAATTCTGAAGCTCTATGCTTGACAGTCCACTACTATACTTACTGGAATATTATGGAGTAGCACTTTTTTGGTTAAAGATAAATGCTAGTACTCAATAATGATGAGTACTAAGAAAGCAATTCTTGACATTAGTATAGGAATACAGTAACATTAGGAGTGGTTGAACTCTTGAATCGTGAATTTGCTTCTATTAGCTACTTACTGGAATCTCTTGGGGTGTAGGGTTAAATGTATCGAGTTTACCAGTTTAATGGTAAATGCTAGTTCTTGAATGATGACTTTTTAGTACTATGAAAAAAACCTTTGACGATTTCTCACCCTACAGCCATAATTCCAAGCAATTGAGAACTCACCTGAAACAATACAAAATATACGTTGAACTACAATAAATAATTTATGAATTAACAATCATTCACAGAGAAATTACACAGGTTTCAATTACTTCACAATAGTGTGTACTTTACTTTTTTACAGTAATTTTTGTTTAGCTGTGCTTATTTTGCATGGACTTGCAAACCCGACTTGCATCATGTTATATTAGGGGATTCATTTTAGATATTAGGAGATTCATTTTAGTTACAGTTTACAATACAGTTAACAATACTGTAAATAAGAGACAGTACAACTTACTTAAAAACTTATTTCCTATCTGGAAATAAAAGTGAAATGAATTGGATTGAAAAGTGTTCAGCATCAGTAGCAGCTAAACTAGATAAAAGCTAATTTTATAATTTCAGTAGCTCATAACATTATGATATTCTGATAGAATAGAATAGAGATTTATTTCTCGAACGTAGCTTACAATCCTTACTGTTATAATTTCTAGAATATAATTCAACAAAGATTATTTTCGGGCGAAATCAGTGAAACAAATTACTGTCATAAACAGATATATTAGACACCCCTGTAGTATAACTGTATTGGGGTTACCTAGACAAAGAAAATGAACAGGTTTAGCCCTGTATTCTAGATTAGCTTAAATTAATTATTCAATGAACTTATGATTCATATAGGGTGATGTGAATTAGTGCATTGAATAAGTTGACTCTGTTGATCTGTTGCGTCAATCAGAAAATATGAAAGATTGAATCGAATTTTGTTCACATCAAATAACAAGAATCCCAAGCGCCAAGTCAAAAATATGGCTTGCTCACAGACTCAACTTATTCACACCAACAATGGTTGGGTTCATGGCAGCTTAACAGTTAAAACTGTTACCATTGGCGTCTGATTAGCCTTTTGAAATTTTTAAAGTCTATGAATTTGAACAGACCAATCAGACGCCACCGGCATGGCTCCCATAAATTCAACCATTGATTCTGTTCATACAGTTCCGAACAAATAGAGAGACACATAGTGGTATACCTTAAACTTTAGAATGGCGTTAGTATTTTGCAAGTGAGGAGAGAGTATATAATTAATTTGAATTTCAGAATTTAGTCATCATTTCTCAAACACCTTCATGTAAAGGTATTATTCGATATACCATATCCATAGGCTACTATAGTCTAATAGTTTGAAAATTACTGTCAAACCAATACATACACAAATATTCAGTAGTCAACAACAAGAGATATTAAACAAAAAAAAACAAAAAAAAATTGTAATATACAAATTCTAAAAACTACTGTCTAAACAAATTCATATACGAACAATATCCATAGCCAACAGAGCCACTACAGCTATCCGAAGTTTCACAATATCGTTCCACAATACCACACAATTGACCAATAACCTGGTCTCAACCATAAGCAAGGTCTTTTTGTAGCGTCAATGTCCTAATTGCCGATTAATAAAAAATATTTCATCGTAATAAAGCACGTACAGTATATTACAGTAACTGATTTTTTTGATAGGGCAGGCCTAAGAAGGAAGTTAATAGTAAATGATTTTCCAGAGGAGCCAAAAATTGAAACTTGGTCTCAAGAAAGACGAATTGCTCAGGGTGTCAGGATGAAGGAGTATTGGAGGAGGAAGAAAGAGACCAACATGAATTGAATGGTAAATAAATGCGGTCCATAGTAGGCCTATACAAAAAAAAAAAGCACGTACAACTATTAAATTATATTGAAACAATTGTTATTATCGAGGACCCGCCACTGTATTGTTATGTAATGTACATGAATTGATGGAAATATAGAATTGAATTATATTAAAAATAATAAATGCCTTAGCCATGTCATCAAGGATGCAAATTAATTCATTTGGTATTTGCTATTAAACATGAGAAAGTGAATTTACGGAATATTCTAATAATTTTTCATCGTCAAACACTTAAACAATTTATTATTATTTAAGCTTGTTTTAAACTTATCTTAAAATAGAATTATAACGTTGTTCTATGTTGTTTTGATGTTGATATATATATATATATATATATTTCAGTATTTAGGGTAAATTAATGTATGATATTAAGCAAAGTAAAACAAAATAAATGGTTTTCAACGCTTTTTAACGGGATGAAACATTAAAAGATACGCGCCGCATCAACACTATACCATTCTGTCTGATAACAGCTGAGATCAGCCGTGAAAATAACATTGGATGGATAGTGACAACAGCCAGCGAGTAGGCAGAGAGCTGCTCACTTGCAACGCCAAAAGCTGCTCCCGTGATACGGAATCAGTTTGTAGCGCCGCATTGCACACATGGCTGCGATTATGTCTTCTATTAAATTCAATAATTTCAGTATTTGATATTCTTATAATTTTTTATCAATTATCAAGGAAACGACAGGGCCTTATTGGAATCGTGCCGTTGTCCGTCCGCCTATGCTCTACCTCTTTGAAAAAAGATTCTAGACTCCTGAATCTTGGCATCTTCATCATAGTCCAAGTGAGATTGCTATTATTTGTGATTTTGTAGTTTGGGGAAGAATATAAAATTGAGATGTGAAACAGATCGCCACTATAAGATATAGGGTAGTTTTGACTAGTGTAAATCAAAAATTTCACATCTGGTTCATTTTTTTCCGTTTTTCCGGAGGATCAAGCCCACATAGGTCTGAGACCTGTTCGTGAGTAATGAATTGGATGATGGAGACTGATGAGTTGGACCTACAGTTTTAGATGAGTTTCGAACCACCGGGAAGTGATTTTACAACAGAGAACAGTCTTTTTTGCTGGCCATCCAATCGGTCACCCTTACAAAGAGCGCCTAGGAGTTTCGTAGCTTATCTCTGATTGAACAGATACCTGCTACAGCACGGAGGTTGCTGCTTAGCCCAATTACCAACTATATTTTTAAAGAGAAGGTTTGACGTTTCTATTTTTGTTTGTGTTGAAATCTTCTCTTAAATTAGTCGTCAAATTGAAAAAAAAATAGGGGAAATGTTGAGGCATTATATATTATGAGATCTATTGAACAAGAAGTAGAAGAAAACTCTTTTTCAAGAACTACGGATGTGGATTATTTGTGAATCGGGATGCATATGATTTGATGTTCATAAAAATCAAATAAAACATATTTTAAAACAAAAAAAGAAACCGACTTCAGTGAAATGATAAAATACTCACGTACTAAAAAGTTAAAAATAAAGTATTTACTTTAAACTGAGAAAATTTTAAATTTCATACAAGTAATCTTTTGAAGTCGGCGCCAAATAATTTATGAAGTTGATAAGAAATTCTATCTAATATCAAAACTAACAATGTATTTTTTTGGAGGATGAAGCCCACATAGGTCTGAGAGTTTTGCGTGGGTAATGAATTGGATGATGGAGATTGATGAGTTGAATCTACAGTTCTAGGTGGGTTCCGAACCACCAGGAAGTGATTGATAAGAAATTCTATCTATTATCAAAACTAACACTGTATTTCAATTGAATGTGATTTACACTCACTTTTACTGGAATACAGTGTCAGTTTTGATATTAGATTGTTCAATTATTTCGTCATGGAAAAAAACACAGAGTAATTCTGTTATATTTTAGAAGTTTATGGGAAATTTGGCGCCGACTTCAAAAGATTACTTGTATGAAATTTAAAATTTTCTCAGTTTAAAGTAAATACTTTATTTTAAACTTTTTAGTACGTGAGTATTTTATCATTTCACTGAAGTCGGTTTCTTTTTTTGTTATTTTAAGCTTTTTAGTTGAATTTTCAAACTTTGAAAACATGAGACATTTCTTAAGGCCTACATTATGAAATATTTATCAAATTAGCAAGCCAATATAAGTAACTTAAGTAACTAAAAATCCACTTATAAGAAAAGATAAACTAAGGAAAATTCTACAACGTTTTATTTAATGTGGAATATTGTATTTAGGAGAATTATAATAGCGAAAGGCTTCTTAAAAGTGAAATGGCTTTTGATTCATTTTGATGTGGTCACTTTCAGAATATACCTACACTGAAATAGTAGGCATATATTACGTTACAAGTGTGGAAAATATTGTGCTTACTGAAAATATGATAAGTAAACGCAGGAGATGAAGTTGAGTGCGGTATTATCATACGAGAATGATAAACATCTTCCCGGACGAGTTATGTACGATATTTTTTGTGTTATGATTGAAACTAAATAACCTTATTTCTATGACTCAATAACATCTACTAAATTATTTACAATTTTCATATGAACATATGGACAGAAATATTATATTCTTCTTATTCTCGATTCAAATTAAGTTCACGTGATTGGTCAAAACGGGACATTAAAGACTTCTTTCACACTGAACCAGCTTTGGGTAACCGATGTCGTTTACCCGGCATAATTGCATTGCATCATATGATTTCGAAAACCGTCTAGATGTAAAGCGCTCCATATGATACAATGATCAGCCTGGTAAACGACACCGGTTATCCGATTGGCGGTTATGTGTGGAACTATCCTATTCAAACTTGATTGAAATGAAGACATCGAAGAATGCTCCTTTTTGTTTAATATTGGGCTAAGTATTGGGCCGATCCTTGCGAAACTTGTATGGGACCACCGCTGAGCGATGCTCTTTCATTTAAAAAAAAATTCATCGAAATCGGTTCAATATTGTTCGAATGATTGATGTACAAACATAAAAAAAAAAAAAAAAAAAACAGGTCGAATATAGTAACCTTGTTGTTTTTGGAAGTCGGTTAAAAAAGTTCAATGGTGCATAGGCACACAACTGATAATAACAAATATTAGTCAATGTAAATTCGGCCGGTCCTTGGATACTCCGTTGTATCGGTTTACAATAGTTAGGAACCACCATGACAAAATCCACTTTATTAGAATAGGACATTGAAGAGAGTAATACTAAATAAAACTATAGAGAGAGGGAAAGGAAAGAAAACATAAATACAGTAATGAGAAAATTGACATAGTAATGGCGGTGAAGATGTAATGATGCATCTAACCGCGTATTACAGTGGCCAAAGTCATTGAATCCGGAAGCCAGATCCATTCAAGCGCATTTAACCTATGTACAATACCTGATCTCAAAACTTTTCCAGTTTTTGTTTCTTTCAGTGTTGAGAGGACCAAGAGTCCTAACTCCGCCCTGAATAGAGGCAATAATCTATCAACATTAGTCACTGAATTAGTTATAGAATTACAATTATTTATTATTAATTACATTTAGTTACATTTGTTACAGAAATGAGAACAGCAAAGAAGCATGGACAAAATGAGGAGGTAACAAAAAAGAGGAACCAGAAGAGGAAGTGAAAGACGATCAGAAAATGGGCAAATGGAAGGAGAGACGAATATTGTAGTGAAGAAGACGGGAATAGATAAATATTATAGGAAAGAAATATCACTTTCAGAAGGAAGAAAAAAGGAAAAAAAGAACAAGTGAATGAAGTACAGTAGATGGAAGTAAAATTAAACAAGGAATATGAGTAATAAATAGAGTGATGATAGTAATACTGATATTAATGCCTAAGAAGCAACTAACAAGATCACGTTTTTGGAGAATAACCAGGAGAAAAGTAATAAAAATAGGAGAGGAACATATTTCATTATGAAAATAGATAAAATAAATACCAATGGCTACGAAGAATATGGATATGAATCAGGATAAAAAGGAAGAGAGCAATAAACAATCAGGTGAAAAAAAAGAAGATGGAGGAAAGGAGAAGAATAAGAAAGGTGAAAAAGAGGACTGTTATGTCTTAAATAGGTAATGAAATACTTCTGTATAATTCATCAACCATCTTGTATTGAAACTTATTACAGAATGACTTGTTATCAACAACATAAATTATAACTAATGCAAAATCATATGTATTCTAATCATCTGATATATGGCCGTAGCCGAGTGGGTTAAGTGCTGGTTTGCTAGCCCAAAGGTCCCGGGTTCGATCCCAGTTCTGACCGAAAAATTTTACCTCAGGCCACTCCCGTGTTTCGGAGGACACGTTAAGCTGTCGGTCCCGGCTGCCTAAAAACAGTCGTTAAGTCACGTCAGAGGCCCTGAACTTATTCAGGTGCGACCTGATAACTCTGACACCAGACCTGAGCCAGCCAGGTCACACGATATTATCATTATTATTATCTGATATATGGCAATCCTCCCCCTCTAATTGAGTTGTCTTATCTGGTCGCAATGTCTTTTGAATACTTCGTCTTCTGTCCTTACAAGGTATATAACTTTTCCAATATTTTTATCAATTATTCCTGACACCCATTTTTTTTCTGAACTGCTGGAGTAATTTTTTATCAACACCCTTTGACCTTTTTGGAAAACTCTTTTTGGTGCTTTATTTCCTTCCTGTGCTTGAAAACCTTGTTCGGTTAACAGATCTATCTCTGTTCTCACATTTCTCCCAAACATCAGAAAGTATGGAGATTCTCCAGTGGTTGAGCTACTTGTCTTCCTGAGTTGTTTCAAGATTATGTTTAGTTTGTCTATTTCTTTTTTGTCCATTTTAATCCTCGTCGCCAATTGTTATGTCTTAAATAGGTAATGAAATACTTCTGTATAATTCATCAACCATCTTGTACTGAAACTTATTACAGAATGACTTGTTATCAACAACATAAATTATAACTAATGCAAAATCATATGTATTCTAATCATCTGATATATGGCAAGGACAATAATGGAAGGCAAAATATTTAAGACAGTACCTATACTAATTATGATATCATCACTATTGTAAAATGCCTTTAGTACATTTTGGATGAAGGGGCAGAAAAATAAGAGAGAATTAAGGAGGAGAAAACGAAGAAGAGAACGTAAAAGAAGAAAACGAAGAAGAAGAGGATCCTTGCTACCCGGCCACATGATATGAGACAGTGCTGCGGCGTGACTTGCAAAAAAGCACGACTTGAGGATGCTCTATTGGTTATGGTTGGAAGGGTGGGAGGAGGGTTTTGGAAGGGCTTTGATGAGTGAGTGCCGTTAATCATGTCAACCTCATCCTTATCACAATCGTGAGTACTAGTAGTAGTAGTAGTAGTAGTAGTAGTAGTAGTAGTGGTGGTGGTATTAGTAGTCGTAGTAGGGAAGAGACACACCAGTCAACCAATACACACACATCTAAACCATTCACCACTGCAAAATAATAAAACCTATTCGAATCACCAATCACAATCACCTTCTGCACCGGTTGTCAACACTCATCCTGACAATTCCCACACGCAGCCTACCTGATTCAATAGTTAATTGTAAGATAACTAAAATAAATCTGACAAAAAGTAGCATCTTCAAAAAGAAAATACTAGTAGTTCTGTGAACAGTAGACCTCACGCCCAAAAATGAGAGTGCTTGCACAAAGGAACATACAGGTACTAGATGATGTACTCAATGATAATAACCATCGCAGAATTAAACACAATCATCAGAGATCAGACCTAACCCTTAATTCAATTTCAGTAGTCCATGTCATGTCTGTTTTCCACAAAAAGTCCCTCTGTAGCACGCCCCAAAAGCTGTGTTTTTATTTTCATCCAGTCTGTACTTGTTCCAGACAGCTGATTGCTCAAATGAGATCAGATTTCAGATGACAGTATAGAACAATATTAATTGAATTCACTTCGTATCTGTTTCCATCAAACTTGTGAAGAAGCGAATTTAAAAAATTAAATGTCTCCTTCAGAAGAAGGCTTAGTGCCTTTCCTTTTAAATATCCTTTAAATTCTAGAAATTTTTCTAGTCCTTGCACATACATCACTGGGTATTTCTTGAAGGAAGATCCATGCAAAATTACAGGTTTTTTTTCTGAGGATGAAGCCCACATAGGTTTGAGACCTGTGCGTGGGTAATGAGTTGGTTGATGGTGATTGATGAGTTGGACCTATAGTTTTAGATGGGTTCCGAACCACCGGGAAGTGATTTTACAGCAGAGAACAGTGTCTTTTTTGCTGGCCAATCTAATCGGTCACCGTTACAAACAGGACCTGCGAGAACGCAGCTTATCTCTATCTAATTTGAACAGATACCTGCTACGCCTCGCGACTATCACTCCCCATGCTCCATGCATTTAGTCGTAAATGTGTTACAAACCGACAGACAAATGCAAAACGATCGACTTGAAACACATACCTATAATATTTATATATAGGCCTAGATATTTTTCGATCAATAATAAAAACATGAATGCAAGCTCCAGTACCAGAATTCTAGCATTATGAAAAGCTCAAAAATTTAGAAATTAGCTAGGTTCAATTGCATACACCATCAAGCCATTAAAATAATGGGCCATAGATCCATCGAAGATTCAGTAGGTGTAGTGACTAGCTAAGGTTGAGTTTTTCTTTTCAATAGCTTCAAATACAGCTCAAAAGCAAATCAGTTAATAAAACATATTATGAGGTAGCCTGCAGTATGAATCCAATTTTTTTAAATTATTAATAAGAATTAATCAACTAATACTAGGTCAGTTTCGAGTAACTGTTGCCTAATGCTAAATTGTACACAATCAAGGCTGCTTAGTCAGCTATGACAAAATTTCGAATTGTTTTTTATTTACAAGTATTTAGAAACATTCAACAATCAGTAACCTTCTCCTTAAAAGTATTTTAACACACAACAATTCTTGCCTATAGGGAAACAGATTATTAGACGATTAAACTGAATGACCTTTTGTTATTCAACTTCAAACAACAGTAATTGTAGTAGTCAGTTTACAATAATTTATTGATGCGCATCAAAAATCTATTGGAATTTATAATCAAATTCAAAACCTTGGCCTATTGAGTGGCTAAGTTTCAAGGCCATGTTCAAGAATATTTTCTTCAAATGATCGGGAAGTGATAGCCTTAGCAGCTATCGGTTCAATCAGATTAGATAAGCAACGCTCTCCTAGCCTCTCTCTGTAAGAGTGACCGATTGGTTTGATCATCAAAAAAACTCTGTTCTCTGCTGTCAAATCACTTCCCTGTAATTCGGAACCCACCTAAAATTGTAGATCCACCTTTTTTCAATAACATGGCTCAAGCGGCGAGGTGGAACTATCCGTAAGGGTCTACGCACCAATTAAAGCCATAAAATTTACATTTTTTTTCTTCAAATGAAACTCAGTCTTGATAGGAAATATATTTTGGTAATTCAAATAATCTGTACCAAATGAACACCAAGTCAATAAATAATACTTGTACCTCCAACTTTGAACACCCAATTTCACAAAATAATTGATGAAAAACACGATTTCTCACAGAACTAGATAACATTTCAACGCCTTAATAACATCCAATACAAGAAACTTTGAAAAACAAAAATATGATCAAAAACCCTGCGCACAGCCTCAAGACATGTAGATGAGGTTAGAGATAGAAATAACTTACTCAGATATCATAGAATTTTATGGAAATTTCACAACTATAATAATATAACAAAATTGTTCAGTACAATGTTGACAAATCCATCTCCAAATCCTACAAGTCCAGCCAAGTAAATGGCACAACTTTTAGCAAATAAACTCAACAGTGCGAATATACCACTTCAATGAATGGTTCGGTTTAGACTTCAATAACTAATACATACACAACATTACAGCCAAATCAGATATATTATTATTATTATTATTATGACAGCTTTGGTTGCTGTACCTAAGGTTGGTAGAAAATGCACATACGAATGGTATGTACATTTTCACATTACATAAAATGTTTGCTTCAATATTGCATTAAATTTCCTCTCTTTTTTCAATCTAACTTTTTTTTATCAAAATGTTCATCGCCATTGCTTCCAGTGATATTTAAAACCCTTCTTGTAATTGAGCGGATCAATGATAAAGTATGTACACTTTAATATTGCATAAAATGTTTGCTTTGGTACTGCATTAGAGATTACATAACCTCTGATGTTGGTCCCGTTTTTCAATTCAATTTATATTTATCAAATACACATAGATTTTCACTCATTAAATTCATCACTATTGCTTCCCGTGTATTTAAACCCCTTTTTGTAATTGAGCAGATGTCTAAAACTATGGATTTCTGTAATTGAATGCATAAGTGAGGTGAGAGTTCTAGCTGTGCAATGGATTTATGAAGCGATTTTGGAATGACTGCTGTAGATGAAATTACTGCCAAAAATGCATCCTGAAGCCACAACTGTTTGATTTCATCACAAAAAAGTTGATATTAGGCAATTTTCTCTGAGGCTTTCTTTTTATTATTATTACCTATTATTATTATTTTTACATATTATTATCATTATTATTATGATTTCCTATTACATAGAGCCACAAATTTGAGCAGAGCTCAGGTAGCATGTAACATGTCATTAGATTCAAATGGATGATTTAAAAGCATTCAAACACTCCTCCATAGCGTAGGGACACTCGTCGACTAGAGTTTTGGTTAAAGAATATAAAAATTGTTCATGGCTAATTGGCTACCACATGATTGAAAATATTTTCAGGAATGTAATTAGAAACACTGATTCCTTATTTGAATGATCCCGTTTCCAGAAGAGTCAGCCTATGGAATGGATACTGCAATAAATGCTATGTATTTTCCATGAGTCAGGGAAGTGATAGCCGTGAGCTGTAGCAGGACAGATTAGAGATAAGCTACGGAACTCCTGAGCCCTATTTGTAAGGGTGACCGATTGCGTTGGTCAGCAAAGAATACTCTGTTCTCTATTGTAAAATCACTTCCCCGTGATTCGGAACCTACCTAAAACTGTAGGTCCAACTCATCAATCTCCATCATCTGATTCATTACCCACGCACAGGTCTCAAACCTATGTGGGCTTCATCCTCAAATACAAAAAAGTAAATAATAAGGTTGATATTGAAACTTTCGCTATCCTTGAAGACAAAGCTAACAACTCCCAGAAAATACAATCTAAGTTTAAAGAATGGTTGAGTTCATGCCAGCTTTACCGGTAACCCGTAAATGTTAACGGTGGCGTTTGATTGGTTGAATAGAACAATTACATGCCACCGGTACATTTACCAGTTACCGGTAAAGCTCCCAAGAACTCAACTATTGTACAACCAAACTTGAATGAAAGAGAGGAAAGGAATACAAAGACAAAAAATAGAGAAAGAAAGAGAAAATAATGCAAAATAGATAAGAGAAGAAAGACTGAGAGAAAGAAGTCCAGCAAAGGTCACTATAGCCGATTAAAACCAAAAGGATGACACGTGAATTGGCGAGGGGGGTTCAACACGGGGAATAGCCGGTGAGGGGAAGGGGGGCGCTTGTGGTTACCCAGCTTTCTCCGCAAGTATTCCGGCTGTCAGCTACTTGCCATGCCATGTATACAGCTACATAGGAAGTGGAATACAGTTCTCCACTGCCAAGTACAAGTCCACGATAGCCATTGAAGGAAGGACCGGGTCATCGAGGGAGTGTGGGTGAATTGTGAATGGGTACACCCACATACTGCAACACTGTTGTAGTGTTTGTTAATACTGAAAACAAATTCAATCACTGCATTATGGGAGGCATTTAAAAAGCTTTAGCCACATGGCTATAATATAGCACTAAAACAATATCAACCATAGGCTTGTAGTAGTTTAACAGTTCTGCCTGTAGTCACCTTATGACTGGAGAAGAGTATCCTGTGTAGAATAACTAATTGATTGTATTCATTCCTACAATAGATTGACGTGTCATACACCGTTTGAGCTATGTTTAACGTAAATACAGTTTCATATGACTTCATAATAATAATAATAATAATAATAATACCACAATGCAAATAATAATAATAATAATCACAAGCACTTTAACAATAAATGAAAACTGTATGTTTATATAATATTTTAAAGATTAACATATTGTGTGAGTACAGTCAAATAAATGTATCATAGATAAAACAATATTTATTTATAATAATATTTGAGTGCGCGACTAGCGTAAGTTGAACTTGTGTGCTAGCCGCGAGTTCTCTCAGTACTATTTGTATAGGCTACAATAATTATAAGCAATTCAGCAAAAAATAGTGGAAAACTTTTTTGGAAAAAAGGAAATTTAAACTTTTATGTGAAGAAATTAAACTGATGTGGCATCAGGATAGAAGATTTTAACAGTTCCTTAAGTAATTTCAACAACAGCAGTCATTCCAAAATCACTTCATAAATCCATGAACTCTTACTTCACTCAGTTACAGAAATCCATAATTTTCGACACCTGCTCAATTACAAAAAGGGGTTTAAATACACGAGAAGCAATAGTGATGAATTTAATGAGTGAAAATCAATGTGTATTTGATAAATATAAATTAAATTGAAAAAAAAGGGACCATCATTAGAGCGTATCTAATCTCTAATGCATTACTGAAGCAAACATTTTATGCAATATTAAAGTGTACATACTTTATCATTGATCCGTATGTATATGTTCTACCAGCCTTTAAGTTGTGACACTGTTCATAATAATAATAATATATCTCATTTGACTGTAATGTTGTGTGTATTAACGCAACAGACTTAGTCAGTTAACAGACTTTAGAGGTACGACATGGAGATTACTATTTCAGAAGCTATTAGTCATCGAATGCACAGAAAAAATATATCACATTGAGTAGCACTATAGTAAAATTAGGGTGCAAAGCACTGTATTTCACTCCACCAAATTAGGCGCCTCAAAAAAAATTGCGACGTAGCAAAAAAAAAAAGCAACTGACTGCAGAAACTATCCATTTAAATAATAGTTAGCATCACACTTCTATAATTATTAGGCAACACGGTACAAGTAGTGCTTTCAATGAGGTTGAAGATTCTTCACTATCAGCTGCTGGCAATTTTTCAGTGGTGGTGTAAACTATGGTATATTATTGTATAAGCACATTGATGATGTATGAAGCCTACATACGTCTGAGACTTGTGCGTGGGTAATGAGTTGGATAATGGTGATTGATGAGTTGGAACTGTACCAAAATTTAATTCTTTCTTCTTTTATTTTTCCTTTTCTATTACAAATTATAGAAATTCGTTAGTAATTTTAATAAATTTATCATTAGTAGGTATAGTAGTAAAATGGTAGTATTCAGTGTGGTTACGTTGGTAGTTCTGTTCAGACTGCACTACCGATGCTAACCGAAAAGATCATTCTATTCGATTCAAAAAAGGAGACTGAAGCCATTGGTTGAATCAACTTTAAATTCTCCTTTATTCTCTTAAGGGTTGAGAAATTTATTTCGAGTATGGATAATCAAAAATGTTTTAATTTCTACTTTTATTTTCTTCGTTTGATTTAGTCACCTATATAAAAAAAACCAATTTGGGTAAGTTTTGTTCGTATTTCAACATATTCGTATTGCTTGATGGGTCTTTTTCAATCTTGTGAATCCCTGTGATAGTTTCTTTCTATTGTTAATTTTGCCTTTCTTTTAATTAATTATTTCTACAAAAGTTCTGATCCTTCTGATATAATTTTCTTTTAGTCATTGTTAAATTTACTTAACCTAACTCAGATTAATTTTATTTAATTTCTTTCTGAATAGACAAGTTCTCTTGTAACTTTCTTATAAATTTAATCTTCCGTAATTCATTCCTTTTTACGAATGTAATACTTATTTCTCTTGTTTAACTTTCTTGATTATAATTTCATTATTTCTTGAACTGAATTTTATAACCTTTTTGATATGTAACCTAGACAATTTTGAGTTGATTCTCAATTTACCTAGTTATTCCATTACAATATATTACTTTTTTCTGTTTCCCAATGTTGTGTACTTTGCTTTTATTTAATTTTATAGTTAAAAAGGAACGAAGAACATTTGAATTTGTTGCAATGCTTTATCCTTTTTTTTTTTATCATTTTCAAGTAATGAACACACTTTTCTTTGTAATTGCAAATGAAGGCATTCTTCTACTACTACTACATCTAAAGAACTATCTTATAAAAGTTTCCCTCGAATATTAAAATTTCAATTTTTTGCTACATAACGGTTGCAGAGGTCAATGAACGAGACTTAATTTGAATAACTATGGCATAATTATGACTATCAATGTCAGGTACGTGATTATCAAGAAAAAAATTCAATTTTGATTAAAGAATTTGAATATTATAAGGACATGATTATCAAGACACAAGTGATGGTCAATTTTCAAGGTTGGACAACTTTTCAAGGCACAGGCTAAAAAGGAGGTTAGACTCGCCATCTTGTCATTCATTGATGGCACTCATGTTCGATGACGGATTGTACATCATAAATTCATGAAAACAAAAGAAAATATATGAAAACCGAACATATTTACGACGTGAAATGCATCAGAAATCCGCAACATGATGACAAATAACGATAAAGTGCTAAAACTAAGGAATATGTATGTATATGGAGCCATAGCCGATAACCTAACCTGACTCTTCAGACTTACTTTGTGTTTTAGTCCAAAAGGCGTACTACTCAAACGAGGAATGAGGTACAGTATTTTGTGATAGCTTTCCTCACTAAGATTGCATACATGAATTGGGACACACAATTGCGTACTACACAAACGAGGAGTGTGGTAGTTTGTGATTGCTTTCCTCACTAAGATTGCCTACATGAATTGGGACATAAATGATTGCGTACTACACAAACGAGGTGTGAGATAGTTTGTGATTGCTTTCCTCACTAAGATTGCCTACATGAATTGGGACATACATGATTGCGTACTACACAAACGAGGAGTGAGGCGGTTTGTGATTGCTTTCCTCAGTCCTCACTAAGATTGCATACATGAGTGCTAAAACTCGGAAGAATCCAGAACCTGACGAAAACTGTCAAAGAGGACAAAAGTAAAGGAAGAAAATACATAAAGGCAGCAGTGAAACTGAAGTGCAATGCAGAAAGTAGAAAGTATCCAAGGGAAGGGGGAGGGATAGGAGGAAGCTTCGAGAAAACCGAGTGGCATCACAGTCAACGCAAATTGCATTTTCTTCATTCAGTATTTGCTGCCTGCCATCAAAAACCACAGAGAAGCCGCAGCGCGGTTGAGACACAAAAATTTGCCAACACTTCTATACCACCAAAGCAAATAGAATCAGGGTGACAGACAGAGAGAGAGAGAGAGAGAGACAAATATATGAGATCGTTCACCCACACCGTTTCTTTATCATTGCAAATTTAATCTGCAAGAAAGTCATCTGTATATGTATACCTTGTAAACTGCATCATATTGCCAAAATAGTGTATTTGATAATTATGTGATGGATTCAGTGGAAGAGAGGGTCTTGAGTCCTAACTCCGCCCTTAATAAGGACAATGTATCTATTTATCTATCTACCTTTTCCTTTTTTGAAGATAGAATTAACACAAGATAGAACTAACCTTTTCTAGGTACACCTAGGGTAGGTATACCTCTTCTGATACAATGCTTCAAAGAAACGGCGAAATTAAAAAATAACATAATTTTGTGAGCAAATTAATGCAGCAAATTCATTTTATATGCTAGTAGTAACAAAATAATCAACCTACAATTTTAGGAGGGTGCCGAACCGGCGGGCTAGTGATAATACAGCTGATAACAATATACAGTACAATACAGCTGTTGATGCAAATGGGAATAAAAGTTTTAAAGAGCCTATGAACGACCAAAGTCGCGCTTAGTTGTCTCCAATGTAAGACCAGCCTTATCTGCTTTATTACTACTAATTCGGTTGGGTGGTTCGGAACCCATCAAAATTAGTAGACCGATTACTCTGTTGCAACTATCATAAATATGATACACACATAAAACTGTCATTCCACCACCCATAACATAACCGTTTAAGCATTCACCCCATCACCCAAGCACAAGTTTCAGACCCATGCGGGCATCAATAGAAAGTAAATATTTTAAAATGAAGAGATTTTATATGACGTTATCTGCTTCATTAGCACTAACCCAGTGGTTCGGAACACACCTAAGACTCTAGGTCCACCTTCACACAGCTACGTATCCTCTTTGTTAGAGTGACCGATAGGATCGCCCAGCAGAAGAGACTGTTCTCTGCTGTAAATCACTGTACATCCTGGTGGTTCGGAACCCACCTAAAAATGTAGGTCCAACTCATCAATCACCATCATCCAACTCATAACTCACGCACAAGTTTCAGACCTGTCAGCTACATCCTCTAAAAAATATGTATATATCAGCATTCACTCAATTATCCATGAAAAAGTCTTACTCATTTGAACATCATTAGAAAAGGAAAATCGAAGAAATTCTCAATAGAAGGGATTCTATGTAATTTGAATTTCGTAATAATAATAATAATAATAATATAATAATAATAATAATAATAATAAGCATATGGCTGGCTTCATTGGTGGCGAGACCCTTAATTTAGCTATAAAACCTGTACTTTGATACATGATTATAGGATGTTTTATTGTGAACTCTTCGATAGTAATTAACATTTGGGAACAGATTTCAAAAGTTGACAATGCCGAATATTATTTCGATTTCTGTTTCTTCCAAGAACTAAGGTAGTGATAAATTTAAGTAGAATTCTTCCATTCTAATCCTTCAAATTTATTGCTAATAGGAACACAAATATGCTTTTAAAGAAACAAACTTTCAGAGTATCTTTATCTTAGACACTATAGTAAAAACAAGCGACTCTACTAGGCTTTTCAACTCAAAAGATTGATCATGTGCCCGCAACCATGAATTACAAAATATTTTTAACAAATAACACAGGCTTCAAGTTTTAATCTCTGACAATTATGATTAATTACCTTCATCTCAGTTGAATGTGGGTGTAGTCAAACGTTTAGGTACTCTACTAAATGAATCTTTTTACAAATTCTGTCTTAAAATTCAAACAAAAGCAAAAACTTTTGCTAATGACTGACTTCACGCGATCCACTCGTTTGGAGGCAAAAACCTTTTAATATTTCAGGTGTAAAGCTCACTAATTAATTAGCAATAGTGTTAGTAAACTCGAATTAGTTTGCAGGACTATTTAGCTTCAATTAGGATAATTTCAGTTATTAGTGTATCTACTTCTCTGTAAATTATAGTTTGCTATAAGTTCACAATTTGAAAAAATTAAATTTTTTACGCCCCTACCTACAGAAGTCAAAACCAAATTTATATTTGGCTTCAATTTGTACTATTTATTCCAGTGATTACTGAACCTAAGTCTCTGTAAATCATAGTTTTATAATTTTTGAGTTCAAACTATTTGAAACATTTCAATTTCTCATACCTCTCCTTACACAAACTAAAACCAAATTTCTATTTGGAAATTTAATAATTTCTATATCTAATTTTGATTTTCTTGTATTTTTTGAGTTCCAACTATTTCAAAAATGTCAATTCTCCACGTCCCATATTACACAAGTCAAACAAAACTATCCATTTGGTTTCAATTAGAATAATGCTAGTTATTACAGTACGTACGCCTCTATAAATAATTATAGTTTTCTTTGATTTTATGAGTTTTCAGTATTTAAAAAATGTGAATTCCCCACACCCAATCCTACACAAGTAAAACCCAAATTCATTTCTAGCTTCAATTCAGATAATTTCAGTTAATACTGTCTCTATTTCTCTATAGATTATATTTTTCTTCGGTTTCGAGTTCAGACATGACGGTTTAAAATTCATAAAGGGAAGTAATAACCGTGAGCCGTAGCAGGTATCTACTCAATGAGACAAAGATAAGCTACGAACTCCTGAGCCCTCTTCATAAGAGTGACCCACTAGATTGGCCACGAAAAAAGACTGTGTCCTCTGTTGCAGAACCACTTCCCGGTGTTTCAGAGCCCACCTACAACTGTAGATCCAACTTATCAATCACCATCATCCAGCTCATTACCCAAGCACATGTCTCAGATTTGTGGGCTTCATCCTCCAAAAATGACAATTTGCCCCGAAACATGTAATTTCACACATCCAAACCTATATAAATAAAAAAAACAAAAAACAAATAACTTCAAACTCCTTCCATCTGAAAGGTTCACAAAAATAAAATCATTCAGATCATCCCCCAGGCTGATCCCAGGCACACTTAAAATCCGAAATTGGGGGGTTACATTTTCCCCCATCAGCCACACACAGTGAGCAACAGCGGTAGGGTGACTTTACCACCCCCCCCTACAGCCATCCCCCCAAACAGGGTCTCATTAGAGGCCACCCTTCTATTGTTGAAAAAAATAAAAACCACCCTTATTGTAAAGGGACCACCCTTCCGCCACACACCATCAATGATGCGCAATGAAATCCTCTTTTGTTATTGCACTTTTATCTTTCTTTTTGTTTGTTCTTTCGTTCTTTTTTTGTTTTAGCATTACACTTCTCTGTTTTTGTTTTTTACAACTCTTGTGTGTCTGACTGAAGATGGAAAAGTTATGACTGCTGTCACTGTTGTGGGGGAGTAGTGAAAGACAATGACGGACAACCCACGAAGTTTGAATGCTATTTCACATGATAAAAGTGGGAAATATTGTACATGTTCAATGCTCAATGATCACATCATCAGTTAATGAACTGTGAACTGACAACGTGAGAACTAGCAACCAATCTCATACCATTTAATACAGCGGATATCATCTTTTAAGATGAGGAGTGAGGTTTTATATTATATATATATATAATTATATGTTGTAAAAAATTGTACTAGGAAATCTAGATGGAAAATTGGTTAGCATTCAAAATAGGAGAAAAATTTCAGTAAACATAGTTTCAGTAACTAATACGGCGGAAACCATATTTCAAGACAATACTTTAATACTTGGCACTTTTCGTTTAAGAAAAACTATAAGAGGATAAATCCAATTATCAGAGCTTGAAATAAAAGAAATACTAAAAAAACTGTAACTTCTTTTTATGAAAAATGGTTACAAAATGTACGGTTACAAAGATCCGCTAGCGGCATCCCAATAGACGCTAAGACACTCATTATACAGAGCCACTTCAGCCGCGATCGCGAGCCACAATTTAGACTAAATTACATCAGCTGAGCGTCTGACCGAACTCAAAAATGTCAAAGCACATGAAGGCATTAAAGTGTTGAGAACCATCAAATGATTTTTCAATCTGATCGGCTGGTGTAATTTATCTTTAATTGAGGTTCGCGACCGCGACTAAAGTGCATCTGTATAATAAGGGCCTAAGGTGAGTCCGAACAACGAACTAAAGGTCGTTTCAGACCGCCGTAGCAGTAGTATTAATACGCAAGCTCCGGACAGTTCACACCGAAAGCTAAGTCTTATAAGCTATGTTTTCATTCCTTTCAATTAGCAGTAGGCAGTAGGCCTAATAACAGGCCTATTTAAGCAGTAGGCAGAAACACTGAACTGTCAACAGCTGATCAAGTGATCGTCGTTCAGCGCAGAGCACATGCACTGCCCGAGATACGGAGCGACGCTACGAATGCAGACGCGATGCTACGCCGGTCTAAAATGGACATATTAATTAACATTAGGAGATAAGTCCGCGACGTCTTTCAAAAGACGTCACTCAAGCTACGCTACGCCGGTGTGAAATGAGCTTAACACCCGTCGCGAACATATTTAGCCGCGTCTCCACCAACCGAACATGCTCGGCGAACAGTGTTCGCTGGAATCAGCTGATGTCACCGAACATTTTTTGGAGTTGGTTTGGTGTGGACGCCTTCTCGAACATTATGATCGGTGTGGTGGGAGTAGTGGCGGGAACCTGTTGTTGGTCGTCAATGTTCGCTCACAGACCGAACATTTCAATTGAACTCACGAACTTGTTTGGTGACCCATATGTTTAAAGTTTGACCATTTTTTGTATTCGCCAACAATGTTCGGCAGACATGTTCGGTTGGTGGAGACGCGGCTTTTCCGTAACACAGAATCAGCTGATCGTAACATCGTCGTGAAGAAGCACACCATAAACACAATGACACAATGATACACGACAATAATAAGATCAGTTGCTTATATGCATAGGAGCGTGCACGCGACGGGGTTCGCGTTGACAGTCCGGACGCAAGGTTAATAGAAACAAGGTTGCTCCATAACAAACTCAAATTAGCATAATAGAAAAGTCATGACGTCACGCTGTTCAGAACTACCATCAAATTTCAAATTTCAGCTGTATTTGTACACTTATTCAGTATGAACAAGAAGTATTTTGCATATATCAAAGATTTGAATCTTGATCAGCTGTCAATGATTTGGGTTATTCAATGCTACTGCACTGAAATACGTAATACCCCACCATTATTCTCAAAAAGAACAAAACACGGTTTTTTGCAAGGATCGATTTTTTGCCTAGACTTGGAAAATTTCCCCAAGTCCTTGCGACATAGTCGCTCATTCTCTGTGTTAAGTTGAGAGTGAAATCGATGATTCCTGAGAATGAAATCGACAGGAGGAAATCTAATCGCCATCTCGTCAGGCACAAACTAAACCATAAATCTACTTCATCACTATTCATTCATATGGAGGTGTAACAGTTGCCTATTTTACACAGCTGTTATTAAGGGGGCAAATGTCACACTGGGCAATAACAATGCTGATGATTATTATTTATTCATGTCTCACTGTCTGCTTGTTGTATGTATCTGAGCGCTGTCTATTAACCAAACACCACCAGTGTTTAGTCTGCAAACTCTCAACATCTGTGTTGCAAATCTGTTTCAGGTAAACACACTGGTAAGCAAACAAATACGCATTATCATCATCATCCTCCTCTTCTTTATCATCATAGTCAATATCAATATTATCCTCACCATTATCATTAGCCACACCATGATGATGATCATCAACACCATAATCTTCCATTGTTTGCACTTCTGTTTTATGAGAGCCTATCACTCTCATACAAACTCTGGGGAGAAGGAGGAGGACAGGAAGAGGAGTAAGAAAAAAGAGGAAATGGAAGAGGAATATGAAGATGTGGTAAAGGAAGTGGAGAAAAAGGAAAAGAACCGTGAAGTTTGTCAGGGAGGAGGAGGAGGACGTAGAAAATAAATTAAAAGGGGTGTGGTGGAGCAAGAGGGAAGGAGAGGAAGCGAGAGGAGGATGAGGAGGAATATGAAGAGGTGTTGCAGAAAGAGGAATAGAAGCAATATGAAGAGTGGTGACGAAAGAGGAAAAGGAATATGAAGAGCAGGAGTAAGCGGAGATGAAGAAATAGGAAGACGTTGAGAAGGAGGAAAAGAACAGATGAGATATGAAGAGGTAGTGGAGGAAGAAGAGGAGGAGGAAGAAAATTAATAAGAAGTGGTGATTAAGGAAGCGGAAGATGAATATGAAGTTGGTGTTGGAGGAGAAGAAATAAGAAGAGAGTGAGGATGAAAAATAAGAGAAGGTTGATGAAGAGGATGAGAAGAAAGAGTAGGAAAATAGAGAAATGGTGGAGGAGATAGAAACGGATAAGGAAGTGGTGTCTAAGAAGGAATAAAAAAAAATAAAGGGGTGGAGGAGAGAAGAGAAGAGAAGGAAGAAGAAGAGCAGAAGGAGAATAGGTAAAAGATCAACTTTAGTTATGAATATCGTAGGTAAGAGAAGAACACGAAGAGAATAGCCTGTATCTAACTATCACTCTCTTTCACTCTGTATCAATATTTCCACGTTCATCTTTCTCATTCTCCCTTCCTCTATCAATATCTATTACTCAATCTCTCCCACTCACCCATCATAACTCTATCACTATTTATCACCCATTCACACTCTCACATTCTCTCTCTCACACACTCCCTCCCATTCTCTAACTTTACCCTCACCTACCCTACTAATACTACTGGGCTACAGCACAGCAGGCGCACAAAACTTAAGTAAATAGAGACCGATTGACCACCCCCATCCCTATCGAGAACAACACTTCAACCCCCTAAAATAAACACCCACAGCGACTAAAACCACCTCCCCCACCGCTGCTCTCGAATACCCCCCCCCCCCCCCCACAACCAACCATCCAACACCACACACCTTCTATCAGTATTACGCTCTCGTGTATATATTATTATTCAAACAAAGCAATTATTGAGTTTCCCATTGTCTCTCTATACGAATTATGGGCGCTTCTTGTTTAGAATAAACTGTGTTAAATGTTATACTGTATTTAGCACAAATACGGAGTAGGGGGAACAGATGTTGTACTGCATTCAACACAAAGTTGGGAGTTCGAAAAAGGATGCGAAACAAATTTATATCATTTCAACCGTCACCAATTTGAAAAAATTGTCCAGAGGTCTGCACCAACAGATGAAATCAAGACAAGACAAAGCACCATTTCCAACAAAATTAGATGTACTGTATTTAGCACTAAGTTGAGAGTACGGAAAAGAAGGGGGAACAAATCTATATCATTTTGAAAGTCACCAATTTGAAAAAATTGTCCAGAGGTTTATATCAACAGATGAAATCAAGAATTATACAAAGCTTTATTTCAACAAAATTTAAGAGGCTATATGTACTTCCAAATGTGTTCGTTCTATTTGCTATCAAGATATTGTGGTAGACATCCATAATGAATAATAATTGATGTTGTCACAACTTTTATTATAAGAACACAAGATACTATAGTTTCGACCAGCAAACGATAACAAGAATCAAAGCTCTGTTTTCAACAAAATTACAAAAGTTCTTTGTATTGGATTTGCGTTGTATTTATTTATTTGTACTGAATTTACGTATTTGTAGTTTCTTGTATTGAAACATGTTCCTTGTAATTATAATATTGTGGTAGATATTCATAATGAATAAAACTTTATGTAGTCTGTCACCATTGAGGTATAAGAGAGTGGAGGGAGCATAAAGTCAGAAAAGTGTTGCTGAACTGAAGATTAGCTAAACAAGATGGCGTCTGTATCACTGATATCAGCGACATCGTCGACATATTGCTAGCTAATGCCATAGTCGATTATGCTTCCATGCTAGTTACAGTTTTCTATCATGGGCAGTATACGTTAAACTCCCTCCAAATTCTTCCTCCATGGTCACAACAACCAGATTTGTTATAAAAACACAAGATATTATAGTTTCGACTGTTACGTCATTTTCAATCTTCATCAAATTTGTTCAAAATACAAAGTAGTGTATTATAAGCTTTTTAGAAGAATACTATTGGCTTTTAGACGAGGAAAGCCTTATAGACTCAACTATTCTACGTTGTAGGCCTGTCATTGGCTAATTTTAGACACACCCATTAGTATCAGATAAATAACCAACCAATGGTACTGATTGGGTTCTCTAGTCTTAGCCAATGACAGGCCTCCAACGTAGAGAAAGAAGTTCGGCTTATGAGAGGCTCCCGTCTTAAAACCAATAGTATTTGTCTATGAAGGGTATATATCAAGCTACTCTGTATTTTAGTTTTAGTTTGATTGAAATTGAAAATAACGTGACAGTCGAAACTATAGCACCTCGTGTTTTCACAATAAAAGTAGTTGTAAAATCAGTCTTATTCATTAGTTTGTTCGATTTTATTCGTTAAGTTTGAAAAAGCTGATTTTCATAAATCTAGTTGGGAAGAAGAATAATTACTACAGTATTATGAAGTATGACAAACAGTATTGTATGGCCACTAAATTGTAACAATGGTTTACAGCTGCATAAGCTTCTGGAGGATAAATATCAATGTCATCTAGAATAGAATGTTTTCTACAACATCAAACAAAAAATCGCAATAACTTTCCAAGAAAGCAAACACATTTGAAACGAAAACTCAAAGCTATTCTCATTTTAGTACAATGTTCTATGAATAAAATAATTATTTAGTTCAATGTTCTATGAATTATAATGTAGAAATGGCTACTGCGGAATTTCAAACAGCTCCTGGAAAGCTGACCTCATAAAATGGTGTCAAGAACCATTCATTGTTAGTAATAATATTTTGTCATAAAGAGAGCCTATTGCATCATAGAATGAGCAGCACTCTCTAGTCTAAATAATCAAGAAATTATTCAAAAAGATAAACAGAATAACAATTCAAATAATATGAGGACAATAATTTACAATATTTGATATAATTAGCCTACTGTATTTCATATCATCCTTTTGTTTTCATTATAAGACATATATAAACTGTAACTAAAAATTTACTCTTTCATAAACAGCAAGTGAACCCAATAACAATAATATACAATGAGTGCGTAATACCCAATTTCAACAGTGGCAAACTCCCCAAATTTTATTTGTAAAGCCGCGTCTCCACCAGCCACCAACAGTGTTCGCTGTAATTATCTGATGTCGCCGAACATTGTTTAGGGTTGGTTTGGTGTGGACGCCTTCTCGAACATTATGATCGGTGTGGTGGGGTAGTGAAGGGAACCTGTTGTTGGTCGTCACTGTTCGCTCACGGACCAAACATTTCAATTGAACTCACGAACATGTTCGGTGACCCATATGTTTAATGTTTGTCCGTTTTTTGTATTCGCCAACAATGTTCGGCAGACATGTTTGGTTGGTGGAGACGCGGCTTAATGCTAAATGTATTTGCAGTATTTTTAGAGTAATATTATATTTCTTTATTACTGTATGAAAAAATGATAAGGTAGAATGATTAGATTAAAAAAAGGGTTGAGTTCATAAGAGCCTTATCGTTAACCGGTAAATGGTATTTTACCCGAAACTAAGGCGTCTGATTGATCTATTCAAATTTGTCTATGAATTCGAATAGACCTAGCAGACGTTTTCATTTTCGATAGACTCCATTTATGTGGCGTCTGATTGATCTATTCCAATTCGGCGTATGATTGGTATAATCAAATTTGTTAGCATCTAAAGACCAATCAGACGCCACCGGTAAATGAGAAGGCTCCCATGAACTCAGCCATTGTATCTTGTTATTAGTTGTCTTCTAATGAAAGAAATCCTGGAACTAGTGACTTCCACCTCCCCAGTTTCTGCTATTTAACCATGATAGGTAGCCCTACTACAGCTTTACTTAGGCAGATTCCGAGCAAGATCTGGCATCTCCCATCCTTGCCCAGACAAGAGCTTCACAAGGTTACAACGCCATAATTTACCAACTTGAACGACGTTTAAAAGAATTAGAATTTTTCACGTTTTAAACTTGTTTTTGAGATGGTGTAGTGAATCAATTCGATACAGATGTTAGTGGTTATCAGTGAAAAATTTATTGCAGTGATGCAAATGCATTATTATGCCAGACAGAGTAATTTACACTCTCTCAGCTTGTAACTCGCTCGTATTTGCGCCTAATCTGTGTATCTTCACTCAATTATATTCACTCAGATAAGATTAGTGACTTGCAGTTAATAGCGTCACATAAGTTCAGAACTTAAAAAGAATTATACGACTCACATAGTAAGTTATATTTCTCTTTCCCCTTCGAGCACTAACCGGTTATCGCGATAATAAACTGCCGCAGAAGAACAAAGAAGAAGAGAAATTTAGGAGGAGGACAAATAATAGGAAAAAGAAAAGCTGACGATGAAGAGAAAGGTGAAGGAAGGGGAATCGTTGGAAGAAGAATTAGAAGCAAAAAAAGGTTAGAAAGGAAAGAAGAAGAGGAACGAAATTAGAAAAGAAAACGAAATAGTATAGTAAGGAAAGAAGAAGAAGAGCAAAATAAGAGAAGAATGTGAAGTATAGAAGAACTAGTAGTAGTAGTAGTAGTAGTAGTAGCAGTAGTAGTAGTAGTAAAAGTAGTAGTAGTAGCAGTAGTAGTAGTAGTAAAAGTAGTAGTAGTATTAAAAGTAGTAGTAGTAGAATAGGAGCAGGGAAAAACAGTGATGAAGAGGAAGTAGAAGAAGAAAGAAGAATAGGAGCAGAGAAAAACGATGATGAAGAGGAAGTAGAGAAAAAGAAAGACAGTAGCATGAGAATGAATAAAAAAGAAATAAGATGATTGAGAATAAAAATAGAAAGTGAAACGAAGACAAGAATGGAAGGAGTGGAAATAGATGAAAACCATGGAAGAAGGAAACAAGAGAAGAATAAAGAGGAGAAAGCAGTAAAGAGAAAAAGGAGAAAGAGTAAAAAGAGTGGAAGAAGAAGAGGAAAAAGGATGAGTTAGGAGTGGAAGAAGAAGAGAAAAAGATGAGGTAAGAGAGAAGAGAAGAGGAGTAGCGGAAGAGAAGAAAGGAATATAAACGATCAGAAGAAGACACGGGAGAGGTGAAGAGGAGAGGATGAGTTGTAGAGGAAGGAGAAGGAGAAAAAAAGGATGTGGAAAATGAAGAGGAAAAATATAGAAGAGTAAGACAGATGAAAGGGGAGTGAGGTATAAGAGGAGTAATAGCAGTAGTAGAAGTAGAACAGAAGAAGAAAAGGGAGTGACAGAGAAGGAATAAGATAAAGAAAATGAGAAAAAAGAAGTAAAATAAGCAATGGAGAGAGAAGTAGAAGTAAACATGAAACATTGGAGAGGTGAAGTGGAGGAGTGAGAAGGACTACAAGACGTACTTGTAGTACAAGAAAAATGAAAAGAATATTTAGAATTAGAAGATGGTGAAGAAGAAGAAGAAGGAGAAAATGATAAAGGAAAAGATTGATGATGATGATGATGAAGATGAAGAAGGAGGATAATAAGAAATAAAGGAGAGAGGAGCGCTGGTAGAAGAGATGAAGAAGAAATAATGGAGGAAAGAAGTAAGATGATAAGAAGAGGGAAAAGCAGAAGAGAAAAGTAGAAAGGAGAGAGGAGGACGAGAAATAGCGGAGGGATGAGAAAAAAGGAGTAAAGGAAGAGGAATGAGTATAAGAAGTGAAGGGAGGCGAAGGAGGAGATGAAAGATCAGAAAAGGAAAACGGGGAAATGAAGGGAGCACAGGAAAAAGAGAAAGAGGTTGTGGAAAAAGAGTACAGCGAAGAGAGGATAAAAATAAGAGGAAAAGATCGATGAGAAGAAAAGGGCGAGGGTGAAGCAGAAGAGGAAGAGTAGAAGTAAGAAGAGAGGAAGAATAAATTATAGACGAAGGAATAGGTGAAGGTGGAAAGGAATGAGGATGAAGCCACATAGGTCTTAGACCTATGATTGATGAGTTGGACCTACAGTTTTTAGGTGGGTTCCGAACCACCGGGGAAGTGATTTTACAGCAGAGAACAGTGTCTTTTTTGCTGGCCAATCTAATCGGTCACCGTTACAAACAGGTCCGACAAGAACGCAGCTTATCTCTATCTGATTGAACAGATACCACCTGCTACGGCTCGCGGCTATCATTGGAGTGGAAGCAGAAAAAGAAGGAGAAGTAGCGGTGTAGTGAGAAGTCAACGAAAACGTAGGAGAAATGAAGTAGAGGAATGATATGTAAAAAGAAAAGAGTGTGTGGAAGAACAAAAAAAAAAGGATGGAAAAGAAGAAAATTAATGAGTTCCTTGTGAACAAGTGACAGTTAATTTTTTATTATTATTGTTGTTGGTTGTTGTGATAAGCGTTGAACTAGAACTGTGATAAGTGATAAGTGGTCTTAATTACATCCACTCATGTACCACTTTATTTACATCAGCTGACGCATAACCGACAAGCTTGTATTGATGCTGAACACTAATGTAACAGATGCATTACTGCGCCTCAAATACGACTCAAATGCATTAGAGACTACTCTAATATTGCTCATTATTCTAGTTTTCAAGCGATTTACATGTCATCCGAAACACAAGCTTAATTACGGTTGACCGTTGTTAAATGGAGGCAGGTCTTAACAAAATTAGTCTAATAATGATAATTTGATGGATGAAGATGATACTTTGGTATGTGCCAAATCACCACCACTCTAATACATTATTGTTATTGTTTCTAATAAATATAATTTTAATGAGCACTTGTAATTGTTTCCCATAAATATATTTAATGGACTCTCCTTTGAAAACTAAGCACTTACTAAGTTCTCTAAAGTACCACTAAGTACTCTCCAAATTCTACAATGTGAAGTTTAAAGGTTTGTTTACATGCAGAAAGTTGTACACTAGAGCAGTCTCTTGGTGCAATCTTGGCCCTTTTCACAAATTTTGCTGAGTTATATGCTAGAGCAGTATCTTAACTCAATCTCTGCTCTTGCTACACACATTTTACGGTCTCTAATGCCCGGTTTCTGAGTTGTTCATTAAGTTTAATGGATCATTAACCCATTGTCCCAGCATTGAGTTAATGGTCCATTAAGTTAATGAACAACTCAGAAACCGGGCATTAGATCAATCTGGGCTCTTGTTACAAAATTTTGCGGTCTCTGACCAATCTAGGTTCTTGATACATGAAAATAGCAAAGCTGACACAAAGTGTGAAAAAAATCTAGTGTGTTTTGATTCAAAAAAGCCAATTTTATGTATGAATTCTTGGTGTTTTTTTACTGTGTTATTCAACATTATTCTTCAAATTTAAATTGTTCTCGACACGAATTGTCCAAAAAACTACATATTTAATACACAATTAACCACGTTAATCCACTTCAAATTTGAAAACCCTGTTTTTTTTTTCAACACTAAGCAAGGAAAACACTCTGTGATCTTATAAGTATTGGTGACGGTAATATTGTGGTAGATATCCGTACTGAATAATACAGTTGTTGCTACAACAAATTAAATAATTAGCAAACGAGATACTACAGTTTTGACTGCCACGTCATTTTTAATCTCTTTCAAGCAGTTTGATAGATATATAGAAAATAACGTAACAGTTGAAACTATAGTATCTCTTACGTTTATAATAACAACCTTACAAAAATATCGTGTGACCTGGCTGGCTCAGGTCTGGTGTCAGAGTTCTCAGGTCGCACCTTAAAAAAGTTAAGGGCCTCTAAAAATGACTGATCGACTGGTTTTAGGCAGCCGGGACCGACAGGCTTAACGTGTCCTCCGAAGCACGGGAGTGGCTTCAGAAAGATTCTTCTGGTCAAAGGGGAATCGAAACTTCATTAGCAAACCTTTGGATTAGCACATCAGCACTTATACAATATACACTAGGCTACGGCCACTCCAAGGCCTCTAATTATTCTAGTATGTAGTTATTTTAGATGTGGTTGTAGCATCTGTTCTATTCACTCTTTATGTTACTTATTAGGGTAGAGTGATAGCAAGATCTCGATTAGTGTCACTCTAGCTCTAGCCGTCTGGACGGGTCTTTTATGGACGTCTGAGAATCAGAGAGAGGAAATTCACCTTCACACTCCCACACTATCCCCCCGCTGTTACAGCTCTGCATAATTCTTTGCGTAGAGGTCTCTTTACTCTTACTTGTACGGTATGTTGATTTGTTCAACGATAAGTTTGTTCTGCAATTGCATTGTATCCTCTGTTCCCCACTGCTTCTGCCACAAGTCTTTCTCTTACTTCCTTCCTTCCTTTCATCTTTCACTTGGTGCTTCCTTTCTCCACTGGACAATAATATTGTATCGGCGACTACAAGTAGGAAGTTCCCACGGGACTACACTTCCCGCATTTCCATGCCACCCTCTCTCTCAATCCTTCTCACTTCCCCTCGCACTCACTCACTCTTCCTCCTTTATTCTCTACTTTCAATTCCTACTTTGCTGCGGCTCAACGATATTACCAACAGCATCCATTTGTTATTCCTGTCACCCTATTCCATATACATTGGCTACCAATCTGTAATTTATCTGAGTCCAGGTCATCTGAAATATAAGCGTCTTGATGCTGACCTCTGTCGACAAAACTCTAGCGCTCGATGTGATTAAAAAATTAGTTATTTTTTGTCAACAAGCAGAATAATGAGAAAGAGGACAAACAAAAAGAATCATTAGCAGAAGAAGGTAAAAAAAGAGTAAGAATCTAGAAATTTTTTTTTAGAATGATCCCACCTAGGTCTGAGAGCCGTGCGTGGGTAATGATGGTGATTGATGAGTTGGACCTATAGTTTCAGGTGGACTTCGAACTACCGGGAAGTGATTTAACATCAGAGAATGGAGTAATCCAGTTTTTGCTGGCCAATCCAATCGGTCACCCGTACAACGAGGGCCCAGGATTTCGTAGCTTATATTTATCTGATTGAACAGATACCTGCTACGGCTCATGGCTGTTACTTCACTATATAATATATCTGGATACAGAAAAAACTTTTAAATAACGAAATCCACTACATAAAGAATTGTTATGGTGTCCCTTGACATTGCAATTTTGACAAGACAACCTCTCATTAACGAATACCACTGGAACGATTTTTCACCTGGATAATCGATTAAGGGCAGGCAGATGCATAGAGTATTCCGGTTAGCATTAGCGTTATGTTTAACGTAGTTTTGTCCAAACTGTGATGAATTCACAATGTTTTGAACTTCGCGCTCAGGTACACTCTTTTGTTGGCAGTTGCTAGGTACATTATTTTAAATTTTATGGAAACCATTTGAAATTTTGTATATAAACTTCTGTGAATTGGAATTAATTATTAACATTAATAATTGACTTGCTCTTAGTGGATTAAAATTAATAAATATAAACTAATGTAAATCAATATTATTTAAATCATGCACTTAATGAGAAATGTGTGATTTAGAAGGCTGCCTAGCCATGTAATCATACGAGGTGGCGTGATCTCCAGTTCTCGTTTTTTATTGGTTAAGTCAAGAAAAAATGTGAGTGTTTTGTTAAATCTTGCATCTCGATCAGGTAGCGTCTTTTTTAGTTGGCTTGGCTTTACTTCTTGATGACTTGAGCTTACGAAGGGAGGACAATCAATGGAGTAGAAATTAATTTTTTGATTTATGATGAGTTGAGGATTTTAATTTTTGCATTTTGAAATGTAGAGTTTTAATTACAGTTTGACCTTCCAGTTTTTTTTTATTTATCTTTTCAAGGGATTGAGTTTGATTAGTCTTCATAAATGTAATTGAATTAAATATCACCACCAAATATTGGGTAAGTTTTTCAAGTTTCTAATGTCAGTAAATTATGAATTCCTATTGTGTCTTAAAATTGAATTCTGAGATAAATATGTCAGTAATGCAAAGATTTAACCTATAATTACTCTTTAGTTTAATTTCAAAGATTCTTATTTCAAAGAACACTTCAGGTTTCGTTTGAGAAATTCATTTGTCTAAGTTTCTCTGTGAAGTATCTAAAGGTTACCGTAGATGGACCATAAAATTTGTTTTTCTGTTAGTAATTTCGAATGTAATGTTTTTCCTTTTGAGAAAGCCTTTACTAGTTTGTTGTGATTAAGTATTCTTGGCATGATGCTAAAATTTCAGTAATAGGTGAACTCGATTTAAATAATTATAGAAGTTTGGACTTTTCTTTGGATAGGAATTAATTATGTAACATAAAAGATTAGATAGATGGGATTAACTATGAGTGTATTATTTCTGAAACGTTTTACAAGAAATAACTTGAACTATTTAATGAAAGTAGCAGAGGTATCTCTATTTTTTATTGAACGATTTTGTAATCTAGAACTTTATGTCTCTTTAAAATCTGAGTTAGAAAATCAAAATTTAATGAGAACGAATATTTGACACATAGAGTATATTGTTGTATTCTTTTATTTTTGGTAAATTGTGAAATTGATTTTAGTTTGTAGTCAAGAGAGTAAAGAGCAAATTGTAGGACAAATTGATTAATTTCAGTGGTCCCAGTTGGAGGTACGAGTTCTGGATCAATTTGGCATCACTAATTACCAGTTAGAAATTTCAACCTGATTTGGGATTACCAGATGAATCCTTAAGTTTGCTAATGGAGGGCAGAGACAGGAATATGTACCGGTAACTGTAGGATGAGTGTTCTAAGGACCAAATCAAGGTAACATATCAACAATTTCTAGTATTAGTGGGCCCACTCGTCGATAGTGCGATCGATTATATGGACTGACTTGAGGACACATTTGGGGGGAAAATTTAATAGTCGAAAATACATCAAGAGAAAAGGTTTATTAGTTAAAAGTTTAAAGTTTGCAAGTGATGTTTGCCTCAGGAAGATTAATTATTAGTAACAAATTGTGACCTTTAATTATTTGATTGATATTATTTTATTGTGATAAATTTCTGTGATATTGTGTTGTATGGTTTTTTGAATATGTTTGGTTTAGACAACGATTTAGGTTTATTTTGT
The DNA here is from genome assembly GCA_948455865.1 of Conomelus anceps. NCBI lineage: Eukaryota > Metazoa > Arthropoda > Insecta > Hemiptera > Delphacidae > Conomelus > Conomelus anceps. The sequence goes on from OX418216.1 coordinate 45,118,937, forward strand.
TAAAAAAGAGTAATAAATCTGGAAGGTCATTACTGAAGCTGTGTTTAATTGTCTCTTCCGGTTCTTGTTGATTAGAGTGTTTGGTCAGTCAAGCAAACAGTAAAATTGCTGTTTGGGTAATTTGTTTTATGTTGTCCGTTCAAAATTCAAAATTTACAATTAAAATAAATAAAGGACGGCATAAAACTCTAATGAGATACGACATTTTTCATCTTACCCAACAGCAGAAGATCAAAGAAACATGAAAACTCACCTGAAACAAAATACAAAAAAAGTTAAATTTTTGGTTAAAGTATAATTATCAATAAAGATAGTATTTCAACAGCTTAAAATATAAAAAAATCAAGAACACATCCATACTAATTTCTTTATTAGGAGCAAAATTGAGCGAAATATAGTAGCAAAGGTATATAATACCTCAAATGTGCGAAGGTATAAAGAGGTATATAGTACTACTATAATTTATATCATAATATAGAGGAGCAAATTAATGTGTAGAAGATCACTACATAAGTTTTATTTAAATTTGCAGATTCCTTAAATTACTATACAATTTACATTAAAGTATTCATTTTGATGACGAAAAATAACGAAGAATATACATTGAAAGAGCTTAATGATAATCATAATAACAATAACAACAGAATCACACACTCATTAGTTTGATGGCATACAATAAATTATAGTATCAGGTTGGCAATGCAGATTGTATCGCAAATAAATTACCACAAACACCATGATTGGTGAAACAACAATCCAAAATGGTCGATCGAAATAGAAGAGAATAAAAAATAATACGGTCAACAACAAAGAAAACAGTAAATCTGATGTGATTGAAATACAATTTAGTGTTGATGAAATCGAATCTTTCATGATAAATCACTGAGAGCACACCGTTCCTCCTCCAATGTGTCAGAGAGAGAGAAAGAGGATCAAGAGCAGATGAGAAGGTTCTGCTTCTACAATGCGTAAGAGAGAATGAGAGAGTGTGAGAACTAAGGACCAAGAACGGATATCCTTCTGCAATATGTAAAAGAGAGAGGACCAACAAGATGAGAAAAAGAAGGAGAAATGCAACGAGAGAGAGAGAGAGAGAGAGAAAAGATGAAAAACATCTTCAGGTCGTAGACAACCATCAGGTTAATAAGACGAATTGCTTGCTATCTTGAGATGTATTACTATTTATTACACGCAGTATCGTTTTATTCCAGATCACTGAAGCAATAAAGTAATTTCAGGGTGGGCGGACCCTCTCAAATGTAGGATACTTCTCTTTTTTCAATTCCTCTTCTACTTTTCCTCTCTTTGTCCTTGTCTACATTTATTTCTTCGTTCTCAATCGCAAGCCTTCATCTCTCACCAATTTCGTAGCCGTCTCTCGCTTCAGCGAGTTTGTAAATCTGAAGATGATTAACGATGATGCAAAAAGGAAATATGCGATCCGGGTAGACGTACAGAACACGTAATAAAACAAAAAGCAAAAAAAAAAAAAAGAAATGAAGAGGATAAAAAGGAGCAGGAGGAGGAGGAGGAGGAGGAGGAGGAGGAGGAGAAAGAGTAAAGAGAAAAGGATGACCAGTATTTACCTAAATTCACTTGTCTAGGGTCTCACCAGTAGTTTTGCTTCCCAGGGTAGTATTCAAGGGATGGTCCCCGGGTCCTGAACCCCTCCCACCCATAGCGGCGACTCACGTACTACACAGAATTAACCTTTACCTATAATACCCATAATGTAGGTTGAAACAGACGGATTTACCTATACAACGCTCAAAATGTGGTTTCAGAGAAACCTTTTCATGATATTTCCGGACCTTCGTTTGTAAGAGTCATAACCCACATTTCATCAACATTCTTGAAGACGACTCCTTCATACTTTAGATGATTTAACATTAAGATCTGAACCCCTTAAGAAATTTCTTGATACGCCTAAGAACATTACGGCCATATACATTACATGTATGTGTCTGAACAAGAAGTGAAAAGAGAATAAGAAGAAAGAGAAGAAGGCTAGTGACGAGGAAGGCAGGAAAAGAGGAAGAAGCAGAAGACAAGGAAAACATGGAGAAGAAACACAAGACAAGAAACAAAATGGAGTAAAAGGAATAGGAGAAAAAAGAATAAAAAGGAGACAAATTGAAGAACAAGAAGTGAAAGAAGAACAAAAAGAAGCAACAGAAGACAAAGTAGACATGGAGGACGATAAATAGCAGGAGAAAGGGGAAAATGAGAAGAGGTGAAAGAAGAAGAAGACAGGAGACTAATATCGTGATTGAGCATCGTGACATGTTTCACCGTTCACTTCTCCATTCCATCAAAAATCCACTATAACTGGCAACCGGTACTGAGCAGGCTGACCAGGAGAAGCAGAAGAATAAGCAGAAGAGCAGCTAGTGTCCTGCCATGACAGCCGCAGCCAATCTAACGGGCAATCATGACGTCACCAACACACACAAATACCATACAACGGTTGTCATCCCACAAAACTATTTCACTGCTCTAAATGCATAGACAATACTTAACACTATCATCTCAATAAATAATAGACTAGATAGCCCTTTCTGTAGAAAATGAGCAATTTAACGAATTGTTAAAGGATTGTTTGAAAGGATCATTTTGAATGGATTGTTTGTGTTCTTAAATGAAACTATGATGGTTTTTAGGAAGTAAGAAAATGCGTATGGCCTTTATTAGTGGGAAGACCCTAACAGATAGTTCCACCTCGCCGCTTTATTTGAGCCAAGTATGTTATTGGAAACATGGCACAAGCGGCGAGACGGAACTACCCGTAAGGGTCCCCCACCAATAAAAGCCATACGCATTTACTTTTTTTGGAGTACATGAAAGTTTTTCAATAACTGCAGCACAAAAACCACTGAAGATGCCAAATTAGTTTCAAATTGTAGAAAACTTCAGTCCCCCGGGAGGGATTTTGAACTACAAATTTAGGTTCTGCCATTAGTGTTAATAGACATAGCTGTTAAGCTGAAAATTATTAGTTTTCCAGAAACTTTATCTAAATTTCGACGAATTCTAACTTGATTTACTTAATTTTTACTTGTAACTGGTATCAAATTATTTAAAGTTTTGTTTTCTTGAGAAAAGGCAAGATCGATAATTTCCGTCTGACGCTTAGTTTGGTCTGAAATTTGTAAAAACCCAAAACAATGTTTGACAATTATTCTAGTTTTTCCAAAATGGCGGCCGAGTACAGCTAGAATTCTAGGGGACTTTTAGTATGCTATTCAGCATGTTTTTCTGGTCATATATCCTGATTTTCAGCCATGTTAGAATTTTTTCCTCTCTCAACCGAATTGTCGCTAATTTGACAGTACTGGAGTGTGAAGCGCTCCATTTTATACATGATGATGCACGATATAATCCCACATTTATTCTATTCTTAATTCTTTAGGTTGGTAATAATTTATTACTGATGTGTTTCATGTAGGTTTACGTGAGAGCACTTAATGGAAAGAAGTTTTTCAGTGATTGAATGATTCCTTCAACCAAAAATTTGTTCAGAGATGACTGACAAACTAAGAAATCTCTTGAACAGCGACTAAAAATTGAGATGCTTCTAATGAATAAAGTTTGGTGAAGAGCTCAAGACGAGACAAGCGATAGCAGAATTACACAATTCTAGGCGATCTGTCCAACAAATTGAATGTAAGCAACTTTATGTCCGTACAAAATCAGTGTTACACGAATTGACTGGTGGCAAAAAACATTAACTAATGAATTTCCTTTGTTGGCCATCTTGGAACAAATGTTTGAATGAAGGAATCATTCGGTCACAAAGGATCTAATTTCCATGAAGTGCTTTCACGTCTGCCCACATAAAAGGCATCAATAATTACCAAACTAAAGAATCAATAATAAAGTAAATGAGGGATCATATTGTGCACCACTCTACAATGTCCCTACAGCTGGACAAACAATACTGACTGGCAGGTATTTGTGAAACAGGCCTTAGGGCCGTTATTGAATCAATAGCTACTAAATGATTTACTGAACGACTGAGCATTATACGTATCACAATTCGAAGAGGATTATGATTATTTCTAGTAGTCCTCTATCAAGAAATGAAATATCAAACAATGCACACAAAAAATATTTCAAGTACTGTACTGGCCAAGTAAAACGTTTTGAAAATCGTCATGTGAACATCTGCACGTAGCAATCATTTCATTCTACCGATAATTAATAGCAAATAGAAAAGGCGTTGATTAAATTCAACACTCGACCAATACAAGTAATCCACTTAAAATAATGCCATGATAGTGTCATCTGATAGGTTCTGTCACTAAAATAATGCTGGCAACACTGAGGGCCGTATTTATGAACGTAACTTACGTTCATCTAAGAACGACTTATCTAAGAACGATTTGGAAAGGCTCTATTACATTGAACGTGGTCACAAGCTAACCTAAAATTGAGTCGTAATATCACTCACTAACATAAAATAACATAGATGAAAAGATAGATTAAGATACTGAACTGCATGCAAATTTACAGTTACTGTTACGTAATTATTACCACTCCAATATCTTTTTAATTATTATTTTCTCTTTTTGAATTTGAAAAATAATAGAATTTTGATGTAGTGTAGTGAGCGCTATCTGTCAGCAGACCAAAGATCCATTCTGTTTCGTAGAAAAATAAAAAATCCTAGTGCAAAGAAAAATGTATAGGTTAGAATTCGATTTATATAAAAGAAGAAAAAATAGTTTCAATAAATCAAACATTCAGTGAATTACATCGCAATTATGAGCCGATGCTGTACTAAAAAATGAAGCCAAAATATGATACAACAAAACAATCTACAAACGGCTTCAAGTCAGCTCTGTACCTAATTTGCTAAGAACGGATTTGAGACACCGACCTGACTTGACTTTCAAGTTGAAAAGATCTTTAAGTAAGGTTCATAAATACGAACTCAAGTCTAAGCATTGCTTATACTGGATGAGTTAACCAGCTGAAATTGAGGATATAAGCCGACCTAGTCGTCCCTGCAGCATTTATGTAGTGTAAATTCTTATATTGATGTAAATTAGAGTTGTTTAATGTAAATTATTGTTAAATTATTTTTCAGGAGTCTGGTCTTTGTTTAGAGAGCTTTGTTGGCTTTTAGTGCTGCTAGCTGGCTTGTCACGTCATGAACATGTAAGTGTAAGTAAGACTTGTTGCCGCTGAGTCTGACTTATCCACTTGACGTAACAACTTGAATTTTTCTTGTAGCATGAAATTTAAGGAATTTATGGACGATCTAATTTAAAGCTCGATGAATATTGGCAAAATTGAAGGATTTGATAAAATTACCAAATTTTATGCAACAAGAAAAATTCAAGTTAGTACGTAATCGATGGAGTAAATAAAACATGATGGGATTTTAAAAAAGTCACATATCTGAAATGTTATGGTTTTTACTTTTGTAAAGGGAATTGTCACGTCCTTAACAGCAGCGCTGCTAAGTCGTCTAATGTGAAGGGTCAAAAAATATTATGACGCGACTTTATTAGCAGCGCTGCTGGCGCACTAAGATAAGACAAACAGCTAATGATAACAGTAGGTTATCCATGAACCCCTTCGAATCAGCAATTTTACAGGTAACTTTTGAATATGTTCTGATCTACTATTTCTACTGAAATGTTTTGCTTATTTTTGTCACGATTTGTGAAAAGTTTAATTAAAGTATAATTGTATAAAGTTCATACTGGATGCTTTCTAAGAGATGAAACAGTAGTGGAGGTTGAGACTTTTGAATAAATTATCGCTGAGTTGAATTTTAGGTGGCGTCTCTGGTCTCAAAGAGATAAACAAAGTTAAATTATTATTTTGGCTATGCAAATTTAGGGTTGAGTGGAAGAGAGGTCTATGAGTCCCAGCACCGCCCTTCATAGAGGCAATCAATCAAATGATATGATTGTTTCAATCAGGATTGGAGAGATGCATTGAAACCTTGAACAAGGGCCATTTTTAACCAACTTTCAATCAGGAGAAGGTTCTCCATGCGAGTTTTTTTTTTTTTTTTTGTACATCAATTACTCAAGCACTATTGAACCGATTTCGATATTTTTTAAAATGAAAGCATGATTCCGCAGTGGTCCCATCCAAGTTTAGCAAGGTTCGGCCCAATACTTAGCCCAATATTAATAAAAAAGCAGCATTCATCGATGTCTTCATTTCAATTTTATTCGAATAAGATAGTTTCACACATAACTGGCATTTGGGTAACCAATCGATGTCGTTTACCAGGCCGCATATGGAGCTTTTCACACCTACCCGATTTTTTAAAATCATAATATGAAGGATGCAATGTAATTATACCGGCTAAACGATATCGGTTACCCAAAGCCGGTCATATTACCCAAGCCTGCAATGTCCTATTTTGACCAATCAGGTAAACTTAATTTGAATTTATTATTTTTTTAAATTTTATAATAGTTGTACACCAGGGCATAGTTGTACACCAGTTGAACCAGGGCATTCCACTCTTGAATTTATGCTATGGTTTCTTCTAATATGTACTGGTAATATACAGTAATTTTCAATTTTAAATATTCGATTATTGTACTGTTTGGATGTATCTGCTGTATTTGTAAAGGAACAATAAATATTTCATTTCATTTAGAATATAAATATAATATTTCTGTTCATATGAACATCGTCAATAATTTAGTTGATGTTATGGAGTCGTAGGAATGAGGTTATATAGTTTCAATCATGAGTTGGAGTGAAAAATGTTTCTGTTAATTTAAATAATTGAACAATATTAATTTTAGTTAGTTCATAATTTTTTAGTGTAGGTATTTTCTGGAAGAAACCACGTTAAAATGATGAATCAAAAGCCATTTCACTTTTATGAAGCTTTTACCAGATATTATAATTTTCCTAAATGCAATGTTCTACGTTGAATAGAGAGTTGTAGATTTTATTCAGTTCATTAACTTTTCTTATAGGTAGACTTCAAGTTACTTCAATTTATATGCTATGTTGATCTTATTGATTGGCTAGTTTGATAAATATTTCATAATGTAGGCTATAAGAAATTTCTCATGTTTTCAAAGTTTGAATATTCAACCAAAACGCTTAAAATAAAAGAAAAAAATAAACCGACTTCAAAGAATAATTGATACTCAAAAATTAAATATTCACAAACTGATGTTTAAAATATTTTTTTTTAAATTTAATACAAGTAATCTTGTGAAATATTTTTTTTTTTAATTTAATACAAGTATTCTTTTGAAGTAGACGCCAAATTTTTTATGAAGTTTATAAGAAGTTCTACGTTATAATTTAGAAGTTCATGAACTTTTTTTAATCATCCGATGAGCTATAAATGAAATGCTAGTGAGTATAAACAAATTATTTAATTAACAAAATGTACGTACACTTCTTAACATGATAACCTGGAAGATTTATCTTACCCGGGAACAAGATTTTAAATACCATCTTCATAAAATGTTGCCACCAGTGAATATGAATGAGTCTTGACTTTGTATTGAAGTTCATCAGTGGTTGGAAAGTGCTGACTCCAAGCCAATTTTTGCGCAATTTATTTTTCACCAAATCTTACAATTCAGAACAAACAAAGAGGGCATGCTGGCCCCCACAGTGCCGGTGTAACCCAACAACTTCAATGGGAAATTTTTGACCATCCACCATACAGTCCCGACCTAGCATCGACTTCCTTCTTTTTCCAGAACTGAAGAAGTGCTGGCTTGGAGGTCAGCACCTTCCAATTTACTGAGGAACTTCAAGACATGGTCGATTCTCATTCACATTCACTGGTGGCAAAATTTTATGAAGAGGCTATTGAAAAAATTGTCCACAAATATGAAGAATGTCTCAATCCTGAAGGTGATTATGTTGGGAAGTAGACATAAGTGTACGTACATTTTGGTAATAAAATGGTATTTTCATTTCCATCGGTCTTCTATTTATGGCTCATCGGAGTTTTGAAAATGGCACTCCTATGAGGTTGAAAAAAATTGACCAGAGTTTGTTCTATTCCGTTTAATGCATCACCTGTGCCAAACGTCCAGACGAATTTTCGCTTTAGGTTCGGAGACTACATGAATGATCCGATGTTGCAGCTTCACGTTCTTGGACTAAGGAAAATTCTTGTGGACATGCGATCTTGAATAAATTAATCCCAAATATCACCATCACATACACAAAACTCCTACCAGACAATCTTTCTATGGCCGTATTTTCGATTTGGCGTATACTGACCAGCCATCTCGTTAGACACGTAAAATAGAG